>JAADYG010000148.1:0-52348 GCA_023338115.1 Phytopythium boreale
GGGGGGGGGGGGGGGGGGGGGGGGGGGGGGGGCAACGTACGCCGCCCGACTGCTCCTCCGCCGTCATGGTGGACAGCTTCGTGTTCTTCCGGAACTGCGCGCGACGCTGGATGCCCCACTTGGCGATGTCCTGTCGGAGGGATTGCAGCGTCATCGTCGGTAGCAGTAGCGTTAGAGACACTTCAGCTAAAACCGGAAGAGTAGGTCGGAGACATACCGAGTCTTCGTCGTTGAGCACGATCTCGCCGACGCAGCCAATGTCCTGGAAGAACTCCTTGAACGAGGCGTCGATTTGGCTCACCACTTGCTTCAAGCCCGCGTGCCACGATTCCTAGCGAGGAGGATACAATTGAACGCAGCAGATTAGAGTACAACCCAAGACGGGCAACGACTTGAGAGAGATCACTTGGCGCACCTTGATGCTGCTGATGAGACCCTCGCCGCTAGTGACGCCCTCCTCGAGCGCCCGGAGATCCACCTCCTCCGCCTCAATCTCCCTGCAGATGCGCTCGTAGCGTTCTCGGATGGTGATGTCGCCGCGGAAGCAATCCAACGCGCTGCGGTTGTTCTCGATCTTGCCGCGCAGCTCGTCGAGGTCCTCCGACAAGGCCGCGAACTGCTCCTCGTACTTGTCGAGCGGGGCTTCTCGCTCGGCCTTGTGCTTGTGCTTCATCGCCTTCTTGGCCATGTTCATAAGGTTCTCCTTCGACATTTTGTACGCCTCTTGCAGCGCCCTGTACAGATACGACATCACGCACGTTGAGACCCTCAGCGTGGCTCTTCTGTCCTAATGCGCAGCCACTCACCTGATTGTCGCCTCGGCGTGCTTAAGCTCCTTCTGTGTCAGCTCCACGCGGACTTGCTGGGCACTCAGTTGGAGCGTGAGCGATGCGTCTCGAGCACTCAAGCTCAGAAGTTCCTGCGTGAGCTTGAGGCAGTCCTTGAGCTGGCGCGCTTGCCTGTTGGAAGATTATAAAAGCACAAAACGACCATCAGAACCTCGACTTGCTCCCGTTGCACGACCTTCGCGTGCTACGTACTTGGCTGCCTGGTTCTTGAGCTTGCGCGTCAAGGCTTCCTCCTTGTCCGACAGGTCCTGTGTTGCAATCACACGCGAATTTCCGTCAGAGCCGCGAGTCACCTTGTCATCTAGCCAGACAGAAGCCGTTGCGAGACGTACGCGCGCCAGCTCGCTGCGCAGACTGTAGATCTTGTTCTCCGCCTCGGCGATTTTCTCGTCCATGCGCAACATCGACTTGAGCTGCGTGCGGATCTCCGTGACGCGGTGCATGGATTGGTTCCTGGCCTCCGCGAACTCGCGCTCCTGGTTCTTGAGCGACGTGATCTGCACGCCGCCACAAGTCGTCAGGGAATCTGGTTGTTGGTGTCATTCCCAGAGTAGTAGCGTTCGCGTACCTCTTCCTTGATGGACGCCGAGTTGTTGGCAAAGTCGTCCAGCAGCTTCTGCATCTGGGCCTTCTCTTCCTCGTTCGAGGACGAAGCCGCCAGCAGCCGCGGGTTCTGCAGGTCGTTGGTCCGCGTGGTCACGTTGCGGTTGCCGTACTTGGAAACTATCGGCATAGCGTGACAATCAGTTATGCAAGCATCTCGTAGTATGATGCCGCGTGTACGACCCACCTGAGGTGACGTATTTCTTGAACGGCGTCACGAGCGCAGCGCGCCGCTCAGCGCCCGAAATCGCGCCGAAAATGTCTCCGCCCTGGTTAATGATGTCCTCGGTTCGGTTCGTGCCCACCAACACCGTGTGGAACCCGCCATGGACGCGCAGAGCTTCGTGGATAATGTCCGGCGCCGTCACAAGCTGACATCATAACGCAACCGCCAGTCAGCCTCACGATACACTTGAGTATCTATAACTCGTCTCCCACACCTCGTCCAAGAACCCAGTGATGCCGAACTCGCTCCGGTATCTCGCCATCTGCTCGTCAGTATAGGGCCGATGGACCGGGCTGCAACGACCGCCCTCAACGTTAAACACCGACGCGCGGACGGATCGACCGGATGATGCGTCGTTGGCGAGCCCATCCAGGATCGTCTTGTAGTCCTCGTGGGTCTCCGTGATCAGCAACGTCATGACCCATTTCGGGAGCGTGTCCTCGACGTATTTGGCGTGGAGCGGATCGGTCACCTTCATCTATAGTGCGCACAATGCGTTAGCAAAAGGGTAGAGCCACCACGAGTCAACCCATCAGAGGCAACGCAGCGTACCTCGAGCACGAGCGGTCCCCAGACCTTCCGCTTGAGCTTGTGCTGGTTCCGCTTGACCCATTCTGCTGCGCGGATCGAGTCGGGGTCAAATCGCTGGAGCACCAGCTTGCGCTGCACGTCTTCGTCTCCCAGCTTGTTCAGCTTTTCAGTCACTCGACGCGCTTGTTCGTCGATCGAGGCGAGTTCCCGAGTCAGCACCTCTCGCTTGCTCGAGATCTCGGCATGCTGCCACCAGTGTTCAAGGTGAGCGTCAGGCGCTACTGTCTCGGAACTACCAGGACGCATTCAAGGGGCAACCGTACCTCCATTTCGCGCTCGCGTTGCTCTTTCTCGATTTCCGCCTTCTGGCGCTTCAACTCGCTCTGATCCGGCATCGCCGCGCGCTCTCGCTTCCACTGTTCAAGGAGACCAGCAATCAGAACCTGAGCACGCGCACTTGCATGACAGAGCTGGCCAGGACGAGGTGGCGGATACGTCCACTTACGTCTTCGACGTCGTTCTCCAGCTTCTCGAGCCGCTTGCGGGACTGGCTGTGGTGGTTTCGAAGCTCCTTGATCTCAGAGGCCGTCTTGCTCTGCGCCACCTCCACATTTTCAATCTGCACGTTGGAAGTGACCACCATAGTTGCTATTAAACGGCAGTTCCATCTCATGCGGGGTGTAAGTACACGGGGAACGATGTACCGCTTGCTTCTGCCGCTTGATTTTGTCGTCAACCTCGCGCTTGTCGTGGTCAACAGTCGCTTTTCTGGTATTGTGAGGCACAATGTTCCGTCCGGTTAGCTTGTGCAACACACGACTCGGGACACTACGTGATCGCAGCGATGGCAAGTACACACGCACTTGGACTTGAACTCGTCCAGTCGCGCCACCTCCTTGTCCACCAGCTCCTCAAGCGGCGCGATCCGCTCGTCCTTAGCTTTCTGCAACCACAATATCACGACGTTAGCACCACGGCCAACGGTATATCAACACGACCATAGCAGCTAGCGCAACGCACGTCCATCTCCTCGCGGCACCGCTTCTTCTCCTGCTTGAGCTCGTCAACTTCGCGCTTCATCTCTTCGAACTCGAGCCACAGGCATTTCTTCTCCATCAACTCGGTCTTCATGACGGGATTTGAGGGAGGTTTAGTTCACATTGCGTCAGCCAACCAGTCCGTCAAGATGAGAGCGAAAGAATGCCCCAGCGAGTCCGTGCAACTCACCTCTTTGATACGCGTCTCGTGGTCGACGATCCGCTCGACGTCGCGCTCCAGGTGCCGATATTCCGTCTTTTTTTGTTCTAGCGCCGCACGGACTTGCTCCAAATCCTAGCCGCATTGCGCACGCAACAATGTAGCTGGTGAGATTTCACGAAGCTGCGCAGGGTAAGCAATCAAAGCGGTAGTCGTGCAGCCTACCCGCGCCTTATCGCGCATGTCGGTCTGCATCTCAATCAGCTCCTCGTGCTTGGCGGCCAGCTCGCCGTCCATGATGGCGGCCTCGGTGGCCTTCAGCAGCTGCGTGGGGTTCATGCGCGAGAACTCGCCGACCTTGTCCTGCGGCAGGAACTGGCACAGGTTGTCGATCTGGATCTTGGCGCCCTCCATGAGCGCGAGCACCTTCTTGAGCGTCGTGTCGCGCCCGTTGAGCATCCACGTGCTCCGGTTGTCGCGGAAAATGTTGCGCCGGATGACCGCATTGCCGTCCTCGAAGAAGAGCTCAATCTGCACGACAGCAGGGCGTCAACGCGTTACAATGGACGGGGGCGGCCACGCCATCCCTGGAGCCAGCAAGCCGACGCGGGGACCCACCTCCGTGTACCCGGACTCCTTCTCGTGGCGCACGAATTGGCCCACTTTGTCGGCGCGTCCGAGCAGCTACAATGGTTCACAGCGCGTCCCCATTAGTTCGTGCATCGTCAGCAACTTTCAGGCGGACAGAACCCGTAATAGAACCGCGCTAGCAGCCAGCATATAGCGCCGGAAGACGTGCCTTGGTGCTGCCGGCGAGCCCGACGCAGAGCGCGCATACGATGGAGCTCTTGCCCGTGCCGTTCGGCCCGAGGATCAGGTTCAGCCGCGGGCCAGGGAAGAACTCGGCGTCGTTGTAGGTCAGGAAGTTGTGCAGCTTGACGCGGAAGATGGAGCCGTCCACGAACTCGTCGGACGAGCTGCGCGTCGCCAGGTCCACGTCCGTCGCCGGCATCCTAGTCGCCTCGCTTCCCTCCGGGCGCTGGTCGGTCCAATTTCCGCGCGCGTTGGCCTCTGTTTTCCCGCGAAAAGCGAAACGGGGCCTTAATCGTTGTGGTGCACACGAAACAGTTGCCATTAGATCCTTAAATAGAGTTAATCAAGGCCAAACCCTTCAAATAAGCTGAATGACACACTATTTTCTGTACAAAAACGCAAGTGGTGAGCTTGGAAGGCCAACAGTGCGAGAGCGAATACTATGGCGGCCAAGGCGGTGGCGGGCGCGGGCAAGGCGGCGCTGCGCCAGCCGCGGTGGGTGACGGAGCAGCCGGGCGCCAAGCGCGTGCGCACGTGGCGCAACGCGCCGCTGGTCGGCATCACCGAGCGGCAGGCGGTGCTGGGCACCGTGCCCATCCGCAGCAGCAACACGCTGCTCATGCCGCACATGCCGCAGGTCGACTTCACCGACTTCGAGCTCATTTTCCTGGGCACGAGCGCCGGCTCGCCCTCAGTGCGTCGCAACCCGACGTCGGTGTGCCTGCGCCTCGCGCACCAGAACTGGATGTTCGACTGCGCCGAGGGCAGTCTGCGGCAGCTCATGAAGAGCATCATCCGCGTGCCGCTCACCAACAAGTTCTTCATCACGCACCTGCACGGCGACCACGTGTACGGGCTGCCCGGCATCCTGTGCACGCTGGACAACCACAACGCCTCGTACGTCGACCCGTCCACGCGGAAGAAGGCGCCGCGGCCGATCCACGTCTACGGGCCGCTGGGGCTCTTCACGTATCTGAACACCGCGCTCGCCACGAGCAGCACGCGCCTGACGAACCTCAAGATCACCGTGCACGAGCTCGTGTCGCCCGAAATGCTCAAGAACATGTCGGCGCACGAGAAGTTCATGCGCCGCGCTCCGTCCCACCCGGTACGCTCGTTTGATGTGGAGTTGGAGGGGCGTTGTGCTTTCTTGTTGTAGGAATGGGGAGAGTTCTCACTCGTGTTGTCAATGAGCGCAGAGCCTCAAGCGCGAAACGATCAACGCCGAGTTTGATGGCAATGGGTACGTGTGGAATGTGCTTGACGACGGCAAGATTGCCGTTCGCGCGGCCGAGTTGAAGCACACCGTCACCTGCTTCGGGTATGTGGTCGAAGAGCATGCGATTCCGGGGAAACTCAAGTCGGACGAGCTTCTTCAGCGCGGCTTGCGCCCGGGGCCGCTCTACCGCGAGCTCAAGCTTGGCAACAGCGTTATGCTTCCCAGCGGCGAGATGCTTCATGCAGCAGAGGTGACTGGCCCATCCGCGCGCGGGCGGAAGGTGGCCATTTGCGGCGACAGCTCCGACTCGTCTCGCCTGTTCGACATCGCACACTCCTGTGATGTAGGTAGCGCCGTTTGTATCGATTGATGCGCATTTATCACTTACCCATATCACCAACCGCCATCCCGCAGGTACTCGTTCACGAAGCCACACTGAGCCACGAGATGGTCCCTCAGGTACGGCTTTTAGCTCTCGCAAAGCTGGTTCCTAGCCATCAAAAGCTAACTACACGTCCTCGGCAACGATCAGGCTGTTCATCGAGGCCACTCGACCGCTCGCATGGCCGGGTACGCGGCCAAGAAGATGAACGCGACGCTGCTCGCGCTGACGCACTTCAGCCACCGCTTCCGTCACTGGACGCCCGACTATCGCTCGATCACGACCATGCACCTCACGCTCGAGGCCCAGTCCGCGTTCGGCAAGCGCGCTGTCGTCCCCGCGTCCGACTTTCTCCGCATCCCGGTGCCTCGGCCTCCACATGAGTGATTGGCAACCGTTCGGCTCTGTGACGACGCCTTCGTTGTCTGTCCATTCCCAGAACATAGAGCAGAACTCGATAGAATATGGTGCGTCATGTATTTTGCCCAGAGGCAGGAACCAAACTCACCAGGTAGGCATCAAGCATCAAATACACATACAGCCCCCGTCATGGGGACGCAGACCAACCAAAACAATCGTAAACTTAGAGTCTGCGAGGCGCTTACAGCTCGCCGAGCAGCGCCGTGACGTCCTCGACCGTGAGGTCGCGGTCGTTCTTGTTCAAAATGGCGCGCACCGACTCGGACATGGTCGTGTTCTTGACCGAGATGGTCTTGTCCACGAAGCTCGGGAGGCGGTCCTGGTTGGCGTCGACCCACCGCAAGTACGTGAGCGACTGCTCCGGCGTCAGGATGGAGTGCAGCATCTCCGTGTGGCGCTGCACGGCCTCCGACCGCTGCTCCAGGCTCTTCTTGAGCTTGCTCAGATAGTTCTACGCCGACAGAACATCACCGAGCGTCAGACAAACTGTAGGCATGAGAGTTGCCAAGTTCTTAGAGCGTACCACAGCCATGGCGACACGACGGCGCTCGGACTTGCTCGCCTTGGCTTCACCTGACCTGCGGAACGTCGTTTGGTCAGTATAAGCGCATCATATGGCCGAATTGAGCGGACAGACTCACTTGTAGAGCGACTTGAGCTTCTCGTCCTGCTCGTAAGTGAGCGATAGGTCGCCCGTCAAGGTCGGCCACAGCGTGTCTTTCTTGACGATGGCGGGCGCCTTCTTCTTCTCCGTGCCATCGGGTCCATTGGGCTTGGCAGCCATGTTGCTGGCCTCGTCGAAGAACGCGTCGTCCTGGAGGCTCAGCCACAGCAGAAAGCGGCAGTACGGGGGCAGCAGCAAGTTGTCCAGTTGGCGGAAGTTGTAGTCCTTGACCGCGAGTCGCTCCTGCAATTGGGAACCGTCCCAAAGTGAGAACGCGCGTGCCGGTGTTCATGGTGAGTCGATGTGAAACTTACCACGCTGTTCGGGCCGAAGCGCTCCTGGATCAGCATGATTCCCTGGCGGATCTTCTCCGCAACGGTCTGGGTGCGTTCAATCCACAGCAAAGCCAAAACTCAGTACTGTACATCATTCGAGCGGTCCGGTACACAAAAACCAACCTCTTCGGACCCGCCGTTCTTCAGATCCTCGGCCAAGCCGGCCAAGATGTCCGAGCGCACGCTGCTCAGGGCCTCGTCGGCCCGCTCCAGGTGGCTGGCGCGCGTCGCGTCGATGCTCTCCGTCAATTGCGACACCTACCGCAGCACCGAGTCAGCACGGCTTCGCCACAGCTACAGCTTTTCGCCATTCCCCGTCCTGGCCACATCCTCACCTTTTCTTCCAGCAGCTCGAGATACTGCTTCTTGCGGCGGCGACTCTGGCGGGCAGACTCACGATTCCGCGCGAGACTGGAAGGCAAGGCAAGCAGTGCGTTCACGTCAACTACGGGTAAGACTAGGGAGACAGTAAAGCATTACGCGAGCCGTAGCGGAACGAGAGCTTACCGGCGCTGTCGCTTCTCGTCCGTGTCCGCGCCTGTGCCGGACGCGTTGTTGTCGTCATCGGTCGTGGTCGAGCGCGGACCAGTGCTCTCCGTCGCCCCGAAGGCGTTCTGCATCTGCTGAAACGCCGAGATGGGGGCAGCGCCGCCGGCAGGAGCGCCCGACGGCTGCGCGGGCTCCCCAAACGCGCGCTCGTGGGGAAGCGGGGCCGGCCGGCTCACCGCGAACGGCTCGTCCGCCGCCGCGGCGCTGGTCGGCGGCGCTGGCATGCGCTCGGCCGCGACATCGGCCGACAGGAAGTAGCTCAGCAGATCGTCGTCCTCGGGCGTCAGGTCCATGGCGGCGTCTGCTTCCAGGCGATCGGCGGGCGGGCGGTACCTACTGTTGGCGGGCAGGGGGAGAGTGGCGGCGAATGGGGTCAGGGCGTTCGCCAATCAGCGCGCCTTGCGTTTATTACGCGGCGTGGTGCAGGAGTTGGCTGATGCACTTCTCGACGGGGTCCCGTCATCACGCGATGGCGCCAACGTAAAGTTCGCATCGTTTCAAAATATGTGAGCTATTGCGAACCTAAATGCGAACTTTACTGCCCCGTACCACACGGAATGGGCACAGAAAACTCTTGACACCTGATGGGTCTCGTCTGGAGCAGGTTATTACATTTCAAGAGGTTTTGAATGTATTATTTATGCTGACGTTTCGTAGATCAGGCGGGAAAGTATTTGTTGAACAGGTAAATGGTAGGAGGCTAGGTGGCGAGGTTTCCTTTCTCGCGTGAGTGATGGTGGCGACAGGTTTAAACCCGGAGAATCTCCAAGCATTTCCCGAATCCGAAGGCCCCAACAACCACCGCACGCGACTGACGAACAACATGGCGGACGTGCTGAGCGCGCCGTCGCTGCTGAGCGAAGCGAGCGACTCGGAGCTCGAGGTGAGCTCGCTGTGCGGCAGCGAGCTGGAGCTGGAGATGGCCTGGGGCGAAGGCCCGATCGCACCGCTGCGCACGGAGGCGCCGGCCGACCAGGGCGTTCCGAACGAGCGCTCCAACAGCCGCGGAAACGGGTCGGCGCGCGCGCGGACGCCGCAGAAGCGCGGCAGCGAGTCGCCCCTGGCGCGCAGCAAGCGACTCATCAACATCCACCCGATCCGGTCGGTCCCGTACCTTCCCACGCCCAACGAGCTGCCCGTTGGCGTGCGCAAGCAGCAGCGCTGGTTCAACGGTGCGTGCACTGGACGTTCTAAGGGTCGTGTCCGTGTCTAGGTGGCTTATAATGTTCCAATACGAGTGACAGACCATCACTTTGGCAACCGCGCGGCCTCGACGCGCCTGGACGACCTCATGGAGCACATGCAGATCAACGTCGAGTGGCGGTGAGCGCGCATGCTCTTAACGTTGCTGCGATAATCGCGAAGCCCTATGCTAATCTAGTATCTGGATGCTCGATGTTGCGGCGCAGATCCAACTTCCAGAAGCTCGCGGAGCCGCAAAACGAGGACCTGCAGATCGCCTTTCGCAAAGGGCGCGTGCCGGTGGCGCCGCGCGGCAACAATCAGCCTCGAGCGCGTCGCCGCGACGACTGGAACCGTACGTGCATATCACTCTCCTGCGTTCGTGTCTGGTGAGCCTTGGAGTGCTAAGTGGACTTGTGTCGCGGATCTGATGGGGACAGATGCGGAGGAGATATTTCTGCGCGTCGACCGACGAGCGCGGACGCTGATGCTGCGCTCGTTCAACTCGTTCGCGCCCTTCATTGAGGCCGTCGAGTACATGGTTCTGCACTTCGTCCAGGTGAGTGCGTACCCGTGGAAGCTTCTAGAAAGGTCGCCATTTCGTCTAACGGTTGCATCGGATTGTCGCAGTGGAGAGAGGCTCCGTCGGAGCTGGAGGTCGCGGCGCCGCTCTTCCGGGTCTTGACGCACCCCATGGAACTGCTGCAGGCGTCGGAGAAGGAGGTCCGCTTGGTGCTCCCGCTCGTGGACTCGGCGTTCCACCGGCTCATCATCCACAGCGTGTGCCAGTTCTACGGCGTCCGGTCGCGAAGTAGGATCCACATTGTCCAAGTGTGGAATGTATGCGATGTCTGTGTTGCTGACGGTGTATTGTGATGTGCTCGCAGCGGAGGCGAACCGCCGGTTCAACACCAAGATTATGGTGCTCAAGAGCCCGAAGAAGAAGTTCTCGGAAGAGGAACTGTCGAAGAACTCGCTGTGCGAGTTCATCCGCGAGACGCGCATCATGAAGCAGCCGGAGCTTCACTTCGACGCTGCCGCCCCCGACGCGCAGGGCCAGGAAGCGCTCGAGCTCAAGTCCAAGAGCAGTGAGTGCAGCGATGGCTTCTGCTTGATCGACGCGCCTCAGATGTGATGAGTGTGTAAGCGTGTGTGGCGCCGCTGGACGCGCGTATTCGGTTGCATTTTGCGTGTTTGATGACAGACGAAGATCTTGGCCCTGTCTAAGTGTCCGGCCGCCAGCGACGCGGTTCGAGTCCGCGTCGAAGTCGCAGCTCCCAGCAGCAGTAGCAGACAACTTGTACACCACATCCCCGGACAGAGAGAGCTGCTTTCACGACCGACCAATACGACGGTGCCCTTGAAACAACTTTGTGGTATCTTCAAGAGCCGTGGAGACCTGAGAAATGGCGGACAACCCACATGAGCATTTCTCATGCGCGTGAATCAGAAGTATAGTACAGTACCGTGATCCTGGATCCCTGGAGTTTGCGCAGTGTGTAAAACGGGATTTTGCGGATTCCCCGCCCTCTTCAACAGGGTGCCATCACTGCTTCCCTCGAATACTGGATACTTCAGCATACATTTTCCTATATGTTTACGAGCGTACACCTTTGAGGGAAACCGGCAATCACCCACTGAGGTTTTTCCCTTCTCCGTCAATAAAACCTCGCTCCCGGGCCATAATCCCGAGACTCGAGTTGAGGTTCCTCTCGAGCGCAAAAGTCAAGCGGAAACTCCCACCAAAGCCCCCTTTCCGGCCGGTCGAAGCGAGTGTCGAGGAGGATGGAGGAGGGAAGCGCTGGCGCGACGCCGGCGCCCAAGCCTCAGGAGGTCCACGTGGCGGAGGTGGAGGCGCCGTCGTCCCCTTCGGCGGTGTCCACGCCAGCCGACGACTCCCCCGCGGCCAGCGAAGAAGGAGGGGAGCGCCTTTCCCACGAGGAGCCAGCGAGCGAGAAGGCGGCGGAGGTGGCAGTGGGCAAGCAGGGGGAGACGCCCGAGCCGCTGAATGTCATCTCCCCCGCGGTGGGCTCGTCCCCGCAGGCGGACGCGGAGGAAAGCAGCGAGCAGCCGAGTCTCCCGGCGCCGCTGGTCTTGCCGCCCGAAGAAACAGTCGAGAATGGGCACGCCCCGACCGCGCTGGATGGACCGAACATGAAGGACTTGATGGTGGACAGCGTGGTTGCGACTCCAGAGGGGACCATCCACGCGACGGTGGACATGACGTCGCCGTCGGCGGCAGCAACTCACGTTACAGTTGATGAGAGCGAACTATCTTCGCACGACCAAGCCAACGGCGACACTGATACGGAGACTAATGGCGACGCCAACGAGCTTCCAGCCGAGAATGTGGACGGCGCGGTGGAAGGAACGACAGAGCTGGGAGAGGATGAGGACGGCAGCGGCGAGCATGCGACCATCAAGGAGGTGATTGAGTCCTCAGATAGCCCTGAAGCTCCGCCGACGGACGAGAAAGTGGAGCAGATACTTGCGCGCATCCGAGACAAGTACGTGTCCCGTTGCTGGTCATCTTATGGCGTGGTTTACTGATGTTCGTTTCGTGATACTGCGCAGATTGCCGTGCGAGTCGGCGGAAATGCTGGAGTCTGGCGAGATCCTAGTGCTCCCGAAGGGTTGGACGACTCGGCAATCCAAGACGAACGACGGCAAGACGTACTACGTGTCGCCGTACGGCCATACGCAATGGCTCCGCCCTCCCATGAAGACAGGTGCGTCTGGCGAAATGTTGCTGTGCTTACAAGGAGAGTGTATCGTTAACACACTATCGCTTCCTGCGCTGTGAAGGTGTCACATACAACTGGATCCACGAGATTGAGGTGAATTTTGGACCTGGCCGACTCGGGCTAAACTTGAAGCAAATTGCTGGTCTACCCGGAACGGAGTTTACCGACGTACAGGTTCACATTGCAGAAATCTACAAGGTACGCACTGACCGACACTGGCGGGATAGAACTGGTGTCGTATCTCTATGCGTTCTCGGGCTGGTCGCTGACTGCGTCCCGAACTGTGCACTAGCTACCGAATGGGATGGCGAGTCCAGCAGAAATCTACAACTGGAGCGTGAAACCTGAAAAGTAAGTGATCTTCAAATGCTGCCTATATGCATGCGGAACCACTAACGAATCCTTCTGCATGGACTTACCCAGGCGCCTTCAAGTCGGAATGCGGATGACCATGATGAACGGGATCACTTTGACCGGCTACACATACTCTGAAGTGCTCGAGCTGCTAAGTCGGATGGCACGGCCCGTTCGCATTAAGTTTGCGGATGTCTCTAAGGGCATTGTGGTGCGTGTTGCCGTGAGCATTGTTGTGAAGACCGCATCAAACGTGGCGCTAATATTGCTCTTATTTTCGTTCTTGACTTGATCAGGGACGCGTCAAGGAGGAGCCCCCAGAAGAAGAGTCACAGGAGGAGATTGAAGCACGTGCGGCAAGGAGAATGCAGAGCAATCTGCAGTTGGAGTACTTCCGGATTTTGGTCGCCCACGAACTCCACGAGGAGGTTTGGGGCGTATCCAAGAAGCGAATGCTGAAGAAAGCGCTGGAGATGGACCGCAAGTGCAACATGCTGTCTTCGGCGATCGAAGAACTGGAGTCATATCACAGTGGGCTTGAGAAGGAGCGCGAAGACCTGACCCTGGAAGCAGAGCAGTTGCGAGAGATGATTGAACAGCTGAGGCGTCAAGAGGCTGGCGAAATCGAATCCCCGGAAGTAGTCAAGAGCGCAGAGCTTGTCGCCAGGAATGCTGCACTGGACAAGGAGATCGCCGAGATCATCGCCGAGAACGAGGAACTGCGGAACGAGCGTATCACCATTGAAGAATCTCTGGACGCGGTTCAGAAGGAGCTGGACGAATACGCGGACTTTGACATCGAGAGTGGCGAGTACGAGATCAAGTTCTTCTCGCAGGCTTTCCTGGGTTCGATGGTTCAGCGAGGCTCGATCGACACTCGTGCTGAAGATGCGCGCGAGCGTTTGCTGGAGAAGATCAAGAACCAGCGCGATCACTTGCAGGAGGAGCTCGAGATGGAAGAAGAGCGGTCCAAGTTCGTCGAGTCGGAAATCGCGCAGATCCGAAAACAAATGGTGGTCGCGGCCGCGGCTTCAAAGCGAGAAGACGACATGATTAGCGGCCATCGGCCGCCCCAGCTCGTGTTCTTGGAGAACAAGATCGGACTACTCCGCAAAAACTTGGTAAGTGGGCGATCAACTTGTTGCAAGTGTAATTTGTCACTAACGGTACATGCATGCTCCTTCTTAACAGCGCGAGACTGTTACCGGCATCGCGAAGGCGGCGAACAGTGGTGACACTCAGCAAGCGGAGAACCTGTCCTTCCGGCGTGCGGCGCTCAAGGACGACTTGAAGAACGCGCTCGATGAGATGCAGCGAATGGAGAACGAGCTGAATCTGTTCTCTGACATCAACCGTGGCGTCACGGAGTATGGCCCAAGTATCCTGGACGAGGATACCGTGATTGAGGCGGTGAACATTGACTTGGCGCCGCATGAGCGAATGTCCGAGTCGTCCCGGCTACAGAGCAAACTGACGAGGCTGCAGGCACAACTGGTACGTCAGCGTTATTGAACTGTAGGTGTGTGGTGGTCTCTGTTATCTAACGCACCGTTTTCGATTTGCCTGTCTGCATGGACAAACGAATGTCATGCCAGCACGACACCGTACAGCAGCTTGCCAAGGCATCATCGGAGCACAACGATGCGCGGGTGGAGGAGCTTCGCACGCGGCGCGTACAACTCAAGAACGAGATGAAGGTGGTACAGGACGAATTCCAGGAGCTGACCAACCAGACGCTGAACGTGTCGGCAAAGCTGAGAGACACGTACGTTCGTCCGTCGATCTCTGCTAATGATTTCCGGGCGTCGATGGGGCGACCGTCGTTGGGCCGAGGCTCCTCGGAGCAATTCGAGATGCCGCGCTTCAGCCGCAGCAGCAGCAGTGCGTCGATGGCGTCGATGCCGCAGTCAGTAGACTCATACCAGCCTTCCGCGCCGGTCAAGGAAGGCTCGCTGCCGTCCACTAGCGGATTGCTATTGAAGCACCCGACCCACTCAAACGAGAAGGGCATGTTTGGCAACATGTCGTTGCGTGGCATTCGGGAGCGGTGGTGCGTGATCGACCCTGTTGGATGTCTCCGCTACTACAAGCGCAAGGGAGACCGAGAACCGCGCGGTGCGATCCCGCTGAACATCCCGTCGCTTGAGATCGTGCACGGCAAGGAGGTGGGCAAGCCGAACGAGTTTATGATTTGCTCGGCGACGCATCAGACGCGAATGGGCGCCAAGAGCCGGGAGGACATGCTGCGCTGGGTAGCTGCGCTCGAGCAGGCACACGCGGTGTTCATGCAGCAAGCGCCGAACCGCGGCTCGACCGACAAGAAAGCGCCGGGTCATCAGGAGAGCGTGAGCTCAACGGGCAGCGGCGACAACATGACGTCGCCCGCGTCCATGGAGATCGCGAACCGTAACTCGCGCGCGACGCTCGGCTTCTAAGTTGACTATTTGCTTCGGAAACCAGACCCGTTCTGGTATGAGACCCCGTTCGCCTCCCTCGTGTGCCATTATGGCACTGCCATATCGCGAGTCGCGAGTTTGAGTCAGTGTGTACGGCGTAGACGTATTTATTGGCAAAATGGTATGGCTCCAACCCACCGCGAACGATCACATTGGCGTCCATCGAAGTGAACAACCAGGAGGAATGAGGAACGGTATGCATTGGTGACTGCGATTAGCTGTGTTTCTTCTTGTTAGTCGCTCTCTTTCGTTCACGTCCCAAGGTCAGCGACGACGGCAGCGACTGCAATTGCTGCTCCGATCGCGGGCGTAATGAGGCCCTCGCGTGTGATGTGGCACGTGGTCCACCAGCAGCCGGAGTAGCGCCTGTCGGCAGCATCTCGGTCGTCTCTGTCGCTGTTGCCGTCGCCGTTGAAGCCGAAGTGAGGTCGACGAGAGCGTAGCGTCTGTGATTGTTCGCATTCGGTGCAAGGTGTGGCGATTGGTGGCTCATTGTGCGCCGGTATCGGGGGGAGCAGCAAGCCCGCGTCTTCCCGTGAAACTAGGCGATACCAAATGCATGCTGACGGGGATGACAACGGCTACTAACATATAGAAGGCCAGCCCGACACGGTCAACGTAACATGAGATAGAGCATTCACGATCGTGGCGAGGAATGGAAGCGGCGACATCAATCCGCTGCGCTGGCAATGTCAGCTTGGCATCCGCTTTTCGTCTGGAAGATGGCTTCGTCCAAATTGCTGCAAGCGGCGTAACCAGATGATACATGGGTTACACTTTTCAACAACATACAAAATGCATCATATATGTTGTTGGGTTGATTTGCCTTGCCGCTTTATGACATACAAACATCAGCATACATGTTGTACCACGTTTGTCCCCGTCGACGTCACTGAAGCGGTTCGTCGACCACGGATTCCACTGTCACTAAAACGAAATCAGCCAGCGCCGCCCTCCGTCCCGCCCAAACCCGACCGATCGCCAAGGGGAAAGAGGCAACCACCAACTCCGCCGTCAACGAAGAAGAAAGGACGCAACGCGCGCGCCGTGAAGAAGGCGGGAGCGAGCGAGACCGGTTACCCTCGCTTACGCCTATAGAGAAGAAGGTAGATCCGGCACCAGTCGTCGTCGTCGTTGACCATGTTTCGCGCGCGCAAGTCGGTCGAGGTGCCGGCCAAGCGCAGCACGGGGCTGCTGAGTCCCCGCGCGGAGGACCTCCTGGGCGCCACCAAGCGCCAGCGGCTCTCCATGGCGCCATACTCGGCGCCCTCTGTCTCCGCTATCGCCAGCGACAGCGTGAGCGCGGCTTCCACGCGTCGTAACCGGCTGCTGGTGGACTCGCCCGAGTGCGCGATCGAGTTGGCGGACGCGCTGCCCGCCGTCGTGAGCGAGGAACTGCGCAAGGAGTGGCCGGCCATGGCGACCGACGGGGCTCGCAGATATGCGCAGCCGCCAGTCGTGTCCTGCCGCGCGCGCGTGCCCTCGGCGCGGCACCGTAGCGGCGTGCAGGTTGTGCGCGTGTACGTGTTTGTGCTGCGCACCAAGGTGCTGTTGTGGCGGCCGGAGCTGCGGCAGGTCGTGTCGCTGCCGCTGCCCGACGAGCTGGAGTGCGACGAAGTGCTGCAGCCGTTCCTGCTACCGCTCTACGGACAGAGTCTGTCGTTGCTCATGATCGGGCGCAGCGGCAGCGTGCTCTTCTGGGAGGACATTGAGCTGCCGTATGACAGCATCCCGCTCAGCGTCCAGATTCCACTGCAGCCGTATGAAGTCGTGATGACGCACGCCGACGCTGCCATCGGACGCCAGGTCAACGACGAAATCGACGAGGAGGACGCGGGCGAGGCGGCAAGCGCGACCACCATGGGCGTCGTGTGCTGGAGCAATCAGGGCAGCGTGTGGGAGGTGGCCATGGACGACCGCCGACTGCGTGTGCGCGCGTTTGAGAAGCAGCAGCCAGGACTCCTTGCTGGCTTGACCAAGTCAGTCGCAAGCTTCTTCTTCTCGTCTGGCTCGGCATCCAGAAGCAGCGCTTCGGGGACCGGCAGCAGCAGCGGATTCGGGGGTTTGATTGGCAGCGGCGGAAGTACCACAGGTGAAGTGGACCCACAGCAGCCTATCCAGTACGCGAAGGTTGTGCCGTCCACGGTGGGAAGTGGACAAACCGCCAACGGTGATGGCGGCGACGCGAAGGCAGACCTCGTGGTGCTGTACACGAACGGCGTGGTTGAGCGCCGCCAGTTTAGCACGGGCGATGTGCTCGATTGCTCGTACGCGACGACATGGAACTTCGACGCGAGTCGCGTGGCGCTCGCGTACTTCAGCGACACTTTCCCACGCTTGCACCTCGCCAAGATCTCCGTTGTCGCAGTCCCGTACGTGAATGAGGCGCGACTGTCGCTGTTGGTTGCGTTTGTGTGCGCGCCAAAAGACAAGACGCTGGACGCAACGACGGCCATGGATATGGAGACGAGCGAGGACGCAGCGCTTCCAAGGGTCAAGTACGTGTTGTTCCAGTTCGCTATGAACGACGGGCCACCTGAGCCGGAGTGGGCGTGCGTACTGGACTACGAGCCCGTCTTCTCGGATGACCACCAAGGAGACGACCAGCCCACTAATCGTTTCTTCCACGTGGAGAGCTTCTCGATCACCAGCAATGCTCTCTACTTGGTTTGGCCGGTGGCGTCACCCATCCAAGTATCGACGATCCTACTGCCGCATCCTGAACGTGCGCGACAGTCAAGTGTTCGCTCAGCAGCGTTCTCGCTTCAGGGAATCCAACACCAGCAGTCAACTTTCGCGTTCGGCACGCGTGTAGATGAAGACGACGCAAGTCATGGCAGCAGCCCAGCCAATCGTGGCGTTGTCAAGGGCTCGTTGTCATTCCTGCTTTTGGAAACCGGAGGCGGCAACCAATCTCTCTCGGGATCGCTCTGCGTCGCGACGGCGTCGAACATGCAGCGCGTTGAGCGTGTGTCACCTGGTTCTCGGCTTCGGACGAAACGGGATGGAGTCCAGAAATCCAACGGCGTTGCCGCTTCAGACCTCTCGTCGCACTTTGTGCCCGAGCATCTTGACGTTGAAGAATATGTCGGCGTGCTGCTCGCGCATTTCCAGCGCGACCCACTCGCTACGTCTCCGCTGCGTGTGAACAGCCAGGATGTCAGCACGGTCGCACAAGCTGTGATTGCTTTGGACATGCAGATCTTGGATGCTCGCCCATCGTCTGGTTTGCGCTGGGGGAAGAACGACACGAGCGAGCAAAGAGATCACCTCCAGCACGCGTCGGAGCTGGCGGTCGTAACGCCAAAGCTCGTCAAGTATCAACTGGAAGAGAAGCGCACTCGTCACGTGGAGCTGATGCGCTTCTTGGAGCGGCGTTGCGGATCCGTGTGGTCCTATCTCGAGAAGTCTCCCGAGCTGAAGCGTTACCTGATGGAAAACGAAGAGAAGCTGCGCGCCGCGACAGCGCTGAGTAAACTGCAGGCTTCCATTCTGTCAACGACCGGGTATGGCGCGTCTTCGGCATACGAAAGACTTGATGGGGGCGAAACTACACAACCGGCGACCGAAGCGGAACGCATCCAGCGGCGTCTTACGGGCCAATTTCTACTTCATGCGATTGAAGCGACCGTCGAGCGTCGTGGGCACCATCGCGAGCAGCTGCAGCTTGCTGGGTACAACGCGTTCGACGTGTTCTATTGCGAAGTGAGTAAGCTGCCGGAGCTGTTCCAAGTGCTGGATCACGAGCTTGATGCGCTCGCATCGTCCATTGGTGACAGCGACCCGACGTATCTGCACGCGCTGCTGGAGAGTGGCTACGCCATGCTCCGTCTGATTCGGGCGCCGCCTGCTGACGACAAGCAGGTGTTTCCTGCGACTGGCAGCTGGGCGTTCGGCGCGCGGCAGGTCCGTGAGGTTCTCGTGAACCACGTGACGCGGCTCTCCCTGTTAGTCGGGTACTCGACGACGGCGACAGCGTCCACTTTGTCCGTGGCTGAAAAGCGCGTGCGATGGCCGGCGAGTGATATTTTCGAGATGACGGAGCAAATCCGAGCGACCGGCGGCGCGCTGCTCGACAGCTACGTTCGCATGGGCGACTCAGAGGATCTGCGCAACGAAATGACGTTTGCCAAGCGCGCAGTGCTCAACCCGCTCGTGTACGTGGCAACGATGGCGTCGGCGACCACGTCGCTGTCCAGCTCGAACAGCAGACTGGGCAGTGATGTTGGGGCTGAAATGGGTGCCATTGCTGGCTTTGAAGAAAGCGGTGCGGTCGCACGACAGCGCTCCGAGCTGTTTGCCCACTGCGTGCGTCTGTGCGAAGCCTACAGCTACTATGAAGGCATGGTGTTCCTCGCGTATGTGGAGGACCGCGCGAATCTGTTGCAGCTCGACTACATCCTTGGCAAAGCGCCCAAGAGCGCGGCGCTCAAACGTCTGGAGTCGTACTGCACTACATTTGAGTCGTTCGACGAGTTTGTGTACCGGTGGTACGCTGGCGAGGTGGTGAACCCGTGGTCGAAGCATCCGGAAGACGACAGTGCGCAAGACGATGCCGGAGTGAGCGGCGGCGGCAGCAGCAGCGCCGCGTCCTTTGTCATGACGCCCGCAACGTCGCCGGCTTCGACGACCATGTTCTCGTATTTGCTGGCCAACTCGGCGCTCTTTGCCGGCTCGCTCCACGCCTTCATGAAGGAGCGCGAACCTATCGCCAAGTACCGTTGGATGACCGCGATCTCCTTGGATCGGTACGACCACGCTGCGACGCTGGCGCTTCGTGAAGCCGTGAACGAGCAGTGGTCGCTCGCGGATCGCAAGACGATGACCAGCATCGCCAAGATCGCGGCGCTTGCCGCGCCCAGTGCGACTTCGCCCACGAAAGAGTCCACCATGCAGCGCATTGACCGCGAGGTGCGTTCCCACTCACACACATCATGATGAGTTACAGGCATCGACAACTAACGATGGGATAACGCTATTGTTGCAGCTCAAGCGCGGGAAGATCCAGGAGATCCTGCTACAGTTGCCCCTTCAGCTCGCGGTCGACGCGCAGCCGCTGTCTCCCGAGGGATTGGTGCACGCTTGCCTCGAAGCGAGTCTGTCAGTGGCCAAGGACGACCCACTACGGTAAGCCCGAGCACTCTGACTCTAGCGCACTGTGATCCTCAGACCTGATCGCCTATGCTTCTTGTCTTTGCAAATGTGCAGCACGAGCCTCTTTCTCATGACGCTCGATGCGCTTGAGACGCTGGTGACGGACCCTGCCACGCACCCCGACGAATGCGACGCGGCAGTCGCCGAAGTCTGGCGCTGCTGTCTACGAGACGACCAAGAGCTGTGGGTGACCATGCTGGCGGAAGCGGAGACTGGCATGAACGAGGAAGCGCTCGCGGCGCAGATGCGCCGGACGCTGCTGTTCGCCGCTGCGCACAAGCGTCGCGCGCAAATGAAGGCGAGCACCAAGCCCAAGACCAAGGCGTCGACTCGGCGAGGCGTGTACGCATCCGCGGCGCTGCTTGAGGCGCTCGTGCGCGACGAGCGGGACGAGCAGTCGGTCGTGAGCGCGCGCGCGCTGCCGCTGTTCGTCAAGACGCTGCACCTGGCGGCCGAGGCGTGAAGCGGACGCACTCGTCGCCGGTAAGACCACTTCCACGCATGCCCTCTCGCTCAATCTACTGGTTTCAATGTCACACTCGTGGTCTGCGCGCCTTCACCTCATTATTCACTCCTCACCACTTACCAATGCGCGCAGCCAGAAGAAAACACGAGCGAAAAGCGGAAAAAGAGTTCTCTCCCTACTACTTCCTGAAGTACTAACCTACAACCGGCCCCATCGAGCGCAAGACCTCGCGGCGAAGGCCATGGCGCGGTGCGTTCTCGCGGGCGGCAGCTACAAAAAGAAAGAGGAAAATAAAAACACGGCCGCCTCGCCTTCACGAGTAAGTTCGAGCGGGAGACTCCGCAGCTGGCCACGTCTGCGCTCACTGCCCACGGCCTCTCCACCAGCGCGCGTCCCCAGCCTAGTCTTCGTCGTCACTCGACGCCGCCGGCACAGGCGAGAGCGAGATGGCGAGCACGGCGAGCGACATGAGGATGACGCGCGACTCGAGCGCCGGGTTCTCCGTCGCGACGACCCAGCTATGGAGGTGGAAGAAGAGCGCAGCAATAAGTGAGCATCATGAACAACACAGCGGCACCCAACAATGCGAGCGCATTGGTCTTACCTGTCGGCGAGGAACAGCGCGGCGGCGCCGACGAGCAGGAGCAGCACCGACACCTTCGAGTACGCGTGCTCGCCGTACCGCACGATGGTCGCGAACGCGATGACGAGCGCCGTGTTGGCGATGGCGCCGGAAGAAAGCGCGACCGTGCGGAACTCGTCGGCCGTCGAGCCGATCAGCACGAGCAGCTCCGCGGCGCAGCGCCAGGCGAGCGCGATGGCGACCCACTTGGCCGACGCGCGCGCGTCCTTCTGGTGGAAGAACAGCAGCAGCGCCACCACCGGCGTCAGGAACGGCAGCCACCGCCGCCAGAGCTCCGTCGCGTCGGCATTGTCCTCGCGGGGCAGCAGCTGGCTCGCCACGAGCGACCCGACCACGGCCGCGATGCTGAGGAACGACACAAACCACCCGCTCTCCGACACCTTGGCCACCATGTTGGCGAAGCCGCCGCGGGCGGGAGCGACCTCCGGCGCGTTGGTCGACGCCACCTGGAGCAGCACGACCTCCTCCTCCTCCTGGACCTTCTTGACACTCTGCGTGGCTTCCTCCGCGTCCTCATATGCCAGCGCCACGGTCTTGGTCGTAGTGGTCGTGGTCGTGGCCACCTTGGTCTCCACAGCCGACTGCTCGCGCACGACGGGCGCGGACAGCACCGCGAGCGTGGAGCGCAACAGCAACGCGTCGTCCTCCTCTTCCTCCGTCTTCTTCTCGCCCGACGCCTCGAGGCGCGACACAAACCGCGTCGTCGTCGTCTCGGTCACCACGTTCTCCTCCTCCGGCTGGTCTTTGCTCGCACCGGTGCGGCCCGACCGCCGCGCGGGCTCCTCCTTCGGCTTGCTCTCCTCCTGGTTGTCCTTCTTCTCGGGCGACGCCGACTTGGCCGCCTTCCGGCTGACGGACGCACTGCGCGACCGGCCGCGCGGACGGCCCGGGCCGCGGCCGCTCTTGCTCCGGCTGCGCGGGCTCTTGGGTGTCGCGCTCGCCGCCCGGCCGGGGCTGCGGCTGCGGCTGCGGCCGCGCGTGGGCGTCGACGCGCCGCTGCTGCTCCCGCCGTCCGCCTTCTTGCGCTCTGTTTCACAGCCGGTCTCTGTTAGAAGCGGTATCTAAACCGCGCAACAATAAGGCAGGGGGGAGGGGACTGACCGTCCTCGAAGCGCTTGATCACCGCCGAGTAGCCGTCCGCCATGAGGTCCATGCGGCTCTCCCTGACGCCCACAGACACGTACAAATCCATCCATCCATCCATCCGTCAGCCGAGCGCGTGACAGCAGCGCGTCCCTCCCCTCACACAGAACATAGCTCACCAGGTGTTGTTCTCCTCGCCAAAGCCGCGCCACACCACCAGGTAGTGCACGCGCGCCTTGATGAGCTTGCGGTCCACGATGCGCTCGATCTCGGCCGCCATGTCGCCCGCTGTTCTCCTTCTTCTCCTCCTCCGCCTTCCGGTGTACTTCGAAGTACTTGCTGTAGGATGCCGCCGTTCGCGCGCGTTTTCTCTCGCGAGTGCGTTGGGGATTGTGCGGGTTTGGTGCGCGTGCGGTTTTTGAAATTGGGAAGAAGGACGTGGCACTGTTTGGGGGGACTGGTCGCATCACCACCCAAAACCCCACAGGAACGCGGACCTCGCACAATTTGTTATGTCAACAATTGCTTCTCTTGAGTACAGTACGGTGCTTGATGACTTTATAACTTGCTGACTTTTTTCCGAGCTTTTGGTGGTTGTCGACTTTAGCGGAACGAACTTTGGCGATTTGCTCGAAAATTTTGGAAAGTTGCAGAAAACTACGCTTGCAGAACTTTAGCACAATTTGTGCAAATCTATTTCGAAAAGGCACGGTACTGTCAACTGCTTCAACGGCAACCAGATCAAGTTGTGGTCGAAGATGCATGCACAACGCTCTTTACATTTAACGAGAAGAAGACAAAGGCAAAACCAGATAGCTCTTATGAACACTACCATTTCCTAGCTCCCCCACCGGAAGCGGCAATTCTGGAGCTGTGCACGCCTCAAAACTTGCCAAAAAGACAATTGGACGACGCCACGCGCGGCTCGACACTCAGCTCACGTTACCGCGGCCGTACGTGCCCTCGGGACACCTGTACTCCTCGGGCAGCAACGACCGCTGCAGCGCGTTGAACGCGTACTGCCGCTTGCCAGTGTTCTTGAACGCGTTCTCGAGTCGGACGCCGTTGCTGCGCATGGTTGACACGGTGCGGATCACGTACTCTTGCGGGAGTCCGTGGTGGTCGCTCAGCAGCTGGATCTGCTCGAGCGTCACCGACATGCCCGTGCGGTCCTTGGCGCTCTTGCACGACGTCACGCGGCCGGCACCGAGCAATCGGCACAGCCGAGAGCTCTCCTGGATGATCTTGGGGTGCTTGGTCTTCATCATCTGCTTGCTGGCGGCCTCGATCCGCTCCGCCAGCGATGCCAACAGCGCGTTGATGCGTCCCACATCTGTCGGCACCGCGTCCGGCTGCTGGGCGGCGAGTTGGCGGTACTTGTCGACGTACTGGTTCAGCATGCGGAAGCTCTTGTGGTTGATGATGTCCTGCATCGTCGTCTTCTTGCCCGACGCATTGTTCGCCAGCGTCTGCATCTCGTTGATGCCCTGCGTGAACAGGATGGGGGTGACCGAGACGACGCCGCCGGAACGGAGGTTCTCTGGGATGAGCGCCAGCAGCTCCGAGCTGCACCGCACGCCAACGACGACCGTGTACGCTCCCTTGACCGCGCCCTTGCTCAGCCGGACGGACACGACACTGGGGAGACTCGTGTTCTTCATGTGGAGGTTCAGCAGCGTCGGCGGAAGATGACTCGGTGGTGTCGTGTCGAGCACAAATGTGACGTTCTTGAGCGCGTCGACCGCCGCGGAAAAGTCCTCCAGCATTCCGAGCTCCTTGCCCTGCGTCGACAGCAAACTCTCCACCTGGAAGAGGAAGCCGATCGAGTTGATGAGCTGGAAGAACTGGCGGTCCGTCGGGTGCTGCAGCGCGAGCTCCAGCTGCCGGCAGAAGGAGGCCGTGAGTGCTGACAGCGCCTGGGACACCACCATGTCCAGCCTCGTCGTCAGCTGCCACCGCGTCTCCTCCAGCGTTCGCGCCTCCGGGAGGGTCCAGTCAATCTGGTCGTTGTCCTCGCTCCCGTCGGCGCTGGTATCGCTTTGCAAGCGGGAGAGCGACCGCTGCTGGAGCTTCGCGCGCAGACTCAGAATGCTGGTGCCGCTGCGGAACTTGTAGCAGTGCGCGGAAAACGCGCCGACAGTGACGGTCGGATACGCTTTGACAGCTAGCGACGTCCGCCGCGACCGCTGCGACCGCAGCTCCGCACTTGGACCGACCCACATGTCTTGCACGTGCTGTTGCATTGCGAGGAGCACAACTATGAGGTTAGCTGCGCGATTCAAAGGCACAGACAGATAGGTCACAACGCACGTACCAGGTTCACAGGCAAGAAGCGCAGGACCAGACTCTTCTTCTCGGTGCTCGCCTTGAAGTTGATCCCTTCCTCCGCGCGGTCGACGCAGACCTGGTGGCACTCGCCGAGCGCGTCCACGTACATTTTCCGCTTTTGAACGCGCTCCTCCAGCCACGCGTGCACCACTGTCTGGTCGTTCTCCCCCTGTGTACGAAACGACAAGCGATTAGCACTCGACCTGTATCGTTCCATGCTAGATTAACATGCCGGTCGGGCCGTACCTGGAGTTGATCAATCAGGTTGTCGTATCCGGTGGTCAGGACGCCGCTCCGGCACTTGGCTTCGAAGTTGGCGAGGTCGTTCTTGGCCCTCACCAGGTCCTGCGCGCGCTCAGTCACCAGTAGCTCGAGGTACTGCCGTGGGATCTCGTTGGTCAGAACGCTCTCGGTCATATCCTCAACGACCATCTCGTTGCCCTCCGCAAACTGGAAGCACTTGGAGATGTAGAACCCCTGGTTCTCCTTGAGCGTCCGCGTCGATACGGTCATCGACCGGACCTTGAGCTGCGGGGCCGAAAAGTCGGTGTTGGAGCTCGGCGAGTCGGTCGTACCGTCACTGAACACGCGGTAGGTGCGCTGGCCCGCCAGCAGCGTCACTTCGTCGACCGACGCCATATCGCCAGAGGCACATGTGAACTCGCAGAACACACGCGGTTTGGTCGGCGGCGACAGACCCATTCCGGACACGCGCGAGCTCTTTGCCCGCTCGTTCAGTTGCAGCGACGATGTACGCAAGCGGATCGATGGGTCGTGCGCTAGCCGGTCCGAGACGGTCGACGACGACGGCGACAGCGTCCTCGCTTCCGGGATCTCGTACACGACAAAGCGTAGCGCAGGGTTGGCAGGCATGACGGGGATCTGCAACACTGACAGGAACGTCGCGATCTGCGTGACCGGCTCGCCGTCCGACTTGGCGGGGAGTAGGGTCGGGAGAACCGTCTCAGTGAAGCCGACTCGGATCCATTGCGAGCCGAGCATTGAGCCTGCGAGAGGCGTCGAAAGCGAGCTGCGCCGATGGAGAGCGGTCTCCCTCTGAAGACCCGACTGGATGAAGGAGCTGATGCTTGCGCGATGGTATGCCATAACTGGCAGCTCGTCAAAGTACGTGTCGTCGTCTCCCGTCACGTCATTTCCACCGGCCGCGCTCATGTCTGCAACATAGAGCTCGACAAAGCACGCATGCGCCAGGGGAACGGGCGACACGAGCTGAATGGACAGCGCGAGCACGTTCTGCGACCCGTCGACACTTTCAGCACCGATGGGGTTGTATGTCGTGTCGGGGAAGCGCGTGATGCCCGCCCACCCGTCGCTCAGCAGCCCGTACATGCCAGCATCCACCATCGTGAGCTTGTCGTCTTTGTTCGCCGTTGTTGCCGCCTCCTTGACGTGGAGAGACGGGTTGCCGTTCATGCCGTGCAGGCGCGGGTTCCACTGCAGCAAGAGGAAGCCCGCGGGCGGGATCAGGAACGGCAGCCAGATCGTGAAGACGTACCACACGACCGCGTTGATGCTCGAGTACGTGTAGTACAGCACCGTATTCATGATGCACGTCGTGGTCAGCACGAGCGCAATGGCGATGATGACCACCAAGTACGTCAGCAGCGACTTGCGCATGATGGAGACGACGCGGTCTTCGAGCAAGCTGCCGGACTGCTCCATGAGCCTGGCGCCGCGGCGAAGCACGAACCCGCCGAGGACTAGTAGAGCCAAGCCCGAGAGGCAGATGAGAATGTCACCACCAAAGAGCAAGGGGAAGTGCCAGCTCGAGAACGCTACGTCCTTGCAGACGTCGCTGGACGCGTACTTCCACTGGGACGGCTGGAGATCCGGGCAGTAGTCCGAGTCGCACAGAAGTCGGGTGTACAGCGGGTTCTTCATGTAGTCGTCGTACGTGCACTTGTAGAAGTCGCTCAGACTCACGACGCCAAACAGCTGGAACCCGAAGAAGATGGCGTTCAGCGCGAAGAAGAGCAGGAGCAGCGAGATGCGTCGGCTCTGGCGAATGTCGTGGAAGAGCACCGTCGACCAGTGGAAGCAGAAGGACGTCATCATCGTCCACAGGAAGCACGTCGCGATCTGGTGCAGCAGATAGTAAATCTGCGTGGAGGCGGCAGTCGAGCCGTCACCAACGGAGATGCTGATCCAGATCGCGTTGCCCACGATCGACAGCAAGAAGATCAGCACGATCGACACGGACGCCATGTCGTTGTAGAACGTTGCGCTCGAGAACGACACGCCGTTCTGCGTGGATACACACGACAAGACGGCTTCGGTCAGCATATAAACCAAGACAAAGACCGTGGAATGGAAGTGCATCCATCACGTACCATTCGAGTGATGAGAATCGCGCCGACCAAACCGACGGCGAAGATCGTGACCGACATGACGCTGTACACACTCAGCGCGTACTTGGAATCTGCAGTGATGGCACGCACAATCAGTCAACCAATGAGCCGATCATTTTGCAACATGCGCAAGCAATGCCATCAACTTACACGTCTGCTCATGCACCAGGACTTGGGCGCAGTCGCTCGCCATCTCGGTGTCCTCGTCGATCAGCACGATCGCAGCAAGCACCGGCAGCTGGAAGCTGGTCGACTTGTTCGAGTACGTGCTCTCATCGCCACTCCACACCACATCTGTGACTTGGATCTGGAACGCGAACTCGGCGCTGATCTCCCACGACGAATTCATCTGGAAGCCCGACGGCAACAGGTTCTCGATGCAGAAGTACGTCGCGTTGTCCGCCGTGATGTTCAGCGACGTGTCGCCAGGCTCGCCGTACAGGTAGATAAACGGGTTGCCATCCTTGACGTAGGCAGCAGTCGCGCTGTCAAGGAACGTGACGTTCGATGACGGTTCGCGGCCCTTGCTGGCGCACGAAGACGAACGGAGATTGACGCAGACCTTCGGGTCCACCGAGTTGGGGCCAATGATCGTCGACGTCGAGAAGGACAGCGACATGACTTGGGTGTCTTCGTCAATCCATAACAGCGACGAGTCCAGGCGGCCCGATTCGATCTGTGGTGGGTCCATCGTCGCCAGCGTCATCGCACTCACGTTTCCGAGTGCATAAGCAGAGCCGTCAGCTGTCACCGCGAGCTCTCGCATGCGTCTTGTCGTGGTCGTGGTCGTGGTCGTTGATTCGACGACCCCAGATGATCCGATATACGCCAACGCGATCTTTACGTCGCCCGTGCTGCCGCTGTACCCGGTAACAATACTCGACGCCAGCGAGAACTTCAGTGGGGCCCCCGAGGAGGACGACATCAAATCTTGCCGACCGCTCAAGAGAGACTGGATGTCGATGAAGCCCACGCGGTTGGCACTCGCACTGTCGCACGCGCTTGAGCCGATGATGTCGTCGCAGGACAGCACGTTTTCCGACAGCTCGCTGTCTTCTTCATAGAGCGAGACGTCCACAGACGTGCTATCCCACGAAACGAATCGCCAGCCAGACGGAAGCGTCACCGTGACCCACCAGTTCGCGTCGCGAGAGATGGGATCTTCATTCCCGAGGTTGTAAAACGACCCGATGATATCTGAAGCAAGCAGGATGAAGCTCGCGTCCGTCACGCTGTTTGGCGACGTGGAGGTCGCCGAGAACTTGTATGAGTCGGTCGACACTAGTTTCGAAAATGCACAATACAGGGTCAGCACACCGCTTTCTGGTCCCCATTGCCGCAACCCAGCAACAGCGATCGACACCTACCGCAGCTGGTGTATCCTGACGGACACGAGCCGTCCGAGAGTGTGCTGACACAAATCGAGCTGTCTGACAACCCGGGGTATCGGTTCATACACTCGGTGGCCTTGCAACGGCAGTAGCTGGACGCGTACGGGGTCGAGGTCGTCTAGAAACGCATCGATTGCCGCATCCAGGAGACAGACTGGTTAGCGAGCCACCACATCACAAGTGCATTCATCCACACGAGCTCATCTTACCACTCCTGTGTCTTCTTCACTGCCACTCGACTGCGAAGCCAGGTAGGCCACGAGATACAGTAGGTTAAGGGCGCTCTCGCGACAAGACAGCCGCATGCAAAAAGTAATAGAACGTACCTTGCTAGTGCTGACACTGCTGCTCGCGGAGCTCGAGTCACCGGCGAAGCCCGCCTGCGACGATCCATCCTCCGACCCGCTACCCGAGTCACTCGCCACCGAAAGAGAGAACGTGCGAACGGTAACACAATCGTCGTCGTCGTCCGCGCAGTTGTCGGCCTCGCCCGCTGTCGATTCGTCCGCTGCACTCGCGCGAGCGACGATCGAGTCCAATTCGCTAACATCGTCCACCGCTGGCGCTGCAGTGGTGGGCGTCGGGGTCGAAATTGGGGTGGCAGGCGTAGGGGCCGATGTGGTAGCTCGGAACGTCGGCGCGGGTGTGTTGGAGGATGGAGAAGACCACGTCGGCACGGGCGTACTGGAGGATGGAGACGACCACGTCGGCGGAGGAGTTGGCAGAGACGGCGATGGTGGCTGTGACGGTGATGGAGACGGAGACGGCGGTTGAGTGTTCGACGCTGCAACGTAGCTCCGCTCTTCGTCGCCAGCAGATGCCGCTGACTCAGTAGAGCCCACAGCTTGGAAGTCTGCTCCGTCCATCGAGGCAGACCCTGTATCCCCAACGACAGCGAACCGATCCCTACTCCCTGCAGACCCGGACCCCTCGTCCCCGACGGTGTAGCCACTCGTGCTTTCTGAAGAAGAAGAAGAAGCATCTCCGACGTTATAGCCCCGCTCCTCGTCCGCGGCCGATGACGATGATGCCGTCAAGTATGAGCTGTCCCTCGCTGCATACGCCGCCGCCGCTGCCGCATCTTTCAATGCGTTTCCTGTATTCCCCACGTCAGCCCTGAGCGACGCGTTACCGCCCAAGGGAATCGACGCCAGCAACTCGTCGGGAAACTCGATTTTGGCGCCGCCGCCGCTGCCTGACCCGCTAAAGCTGGAGCTACCGGACCCGTCCAGGGAGTCGAGCGCGACGCTTCCGACGACGTCGCTTCCCAGGCTCGCTACGGCGTCCGCGGCGTCTTCTAAACCGGCGATCTCGTCCTCCACCGCCGAGAATACGGACGCTGCTGGGTGGGAGGACATGCACGAGCGAGTCGTCAGCCATGATGTGCGCCAGTCAACCGCCCCATACCAAGCGCATGCTCACCTTCAGCGCCGTTTATACTGTACGAGAAAGTAAAAGCGCTCACAATCAGCGCTACGTTGGCGACCGCTCGCCGCCACGCTCTTCGACGCGAGACCGGACGACGTCTCTGCTGAGCGAAATTCATACACAAGACGGAGACGTGAGTCGCGCATCCAGGACGCCAGAAGCGGAGGCGCAGGCCCCAGTAATGTCCGAGAAACAGCGCCGCGCGCGGACACTTACCCGCCGCATTGGTCTCCGAGGAACAAGCGTCGTGTGCTGGTAGTGGGGCGTTGATCGGTGAGTGTGCTTTCTTCCTTGCGATCGCCGCGCGACGGTCGTTTGGTCGGGTCGAAGTGACCATTTAATCCACTCAACGCGGGATTTTACTGCTGATAAGAAGATAAATAAGACAGCTGTAGCCGTACAGATACTGAAGTGCTGGACTGAAGACCGCCTGTCCCCCGCGATGCGGCCACAAAAGTCCGTGACACCATCTGGCTTTTCACCGCCCGCCCCTTTCCCTACCCTGTCTAAAACCAAGTCAAAACATTCGGAGGCAAATCGCAAAACACAGAAGTCGTCCAGAAGAGTGGTATGGGTATCAAAAAGCGATTTTTGCCAAAATACCGCAATTCTCAACTCATGGAGAGCGTGAAGCACACTAGTACTACACACACTATGCATGCCGGTACAGCAGTAGAAATGCTCAGAGCACGCATGCCCGACCCGGCGCAATAGCGACCACGAACTCACGTGTGCAGTCGTGAGACCGGCAGTCCAGGTTCCTGTCCCAAAAGGCGCCGCCCTACCCTCTCCGGCAAAAGAGCCAATCGTCTTCAACAAAAACCATAACCAACACCAGCTGACTATAACAAAAATCGAAATGTTTAGCAAACTAGAAATAGTGTGGTCCACCCACAACGAACTTATATTTCCTTCGCGCTCGGTACTCCTCGCGCCAAACGTTGTCTGGGTGGCGGCGGCCACCAGCGCTTCCAGCCATTTCGACCCATCCAAATTGACCAGGTCGGCTCAGCAGGAAGGCCCCTTGCCGTTGCTTCTCCTCTCTCGACGGCCCCGCAACCTTGCACACACGTTAACCGCCGTCTAGTCGTTCAGTAGCCATGGCGTCCGACTCGGAGAGCGAGCGCTCGTGCGGCGACGGCAGCGACTCGGAGACGGAGGCGCAGCAGCAGCAGGCGCCCGTGGCGACGCGGCTCGGCCAGCGGCAGCGGCAGAAGGCGGCCGCCAAGCCCGCCGCCCAGGTCAAGCACGTGGAGAAGTACGCGCGGCCGGCGTCGATGACGAATCGCCAGGTGAAGAACATCCGCGACAAGAAGCTGCGCGGGTCGCTCAAGCGCGCGAACGAGAAGCACAAGCTCGCGGCCGAGGCGGCGGCCAAGTCGGAGATGCTGCTGCCCAGCCAGGCCGGTTTCCTCGAGGCGGACGGCAAGCTCGAGCGCACGTACAAGTTCACACAGGCGCAGCTGGCCGAAGCGGTGGACCAGAACACGGCGCGCAAGATCTTCTCGCTCGACCTGCCCGACTACGGCGCTTACCGCGCGCGCTTCACGCGCAATGGGCGCAATATGCTGCTCGGCAGCGAAGGCGGCCACCTGGCGCTGATGGACTCGCTGCGCATGAAGCTCACGTGCGAGTTCCAGGCGAACGACCGCGTGCGCGACGTCGCGTTCCTGCACAACAACTCCATGTTCGCGGCCGCGCAGCGCAAGTACGTGTACATTTACGACAGCACGGGCGCCGAGGCGCACTGCATCCGCACGGCCGTCGAGCCGCGCGCGCTCGAGTTCCTGCCCTATCACTTCCTGCTCTCGACCGTCAGCGGCCACAACGGACTGCTGACGTACCACGACGTGACCACCGGGTCGCAGATCGCCACGCACCGCACCAAGCAGGGCGCGTGCGACTGCATGGCGCTGAACCCGTGGAACGCCGTCATCAACCTCGGCCACGCCAACGGCATCGTGTCGCTCTGGACACCCAACATGAACGAGGCCGTCGTCAAGATGCAGTGCCACCAGGGACCCAGTACGTGCTCTTTGTTGTTGTTGTATGTGCGATGACTCCGCGCGCAACGATAGACTGACGCTCATCTTCTCATGGCATGATACAGTCCGCTCCATGGGCATCGACAACAGCGGCAAATACCTCGTGACCGCAGGCGCCGACCGCAAAGTCAAGGTACGCAACTAATGAACAAAGGTTTCTCTGTGGAACCGCAGCTCACACGCTCACCCTGTCGACGGCTGCAGGTGTTTGACCTCCGCAAGTACCAGGAGCTGACGCAGTACTACCTGACGGCGGCGGCCAACACGATGAGCGTGAGCCAGCGCGGGCTCGTGGCCGTGGGCTTCGGCCCCAACGTGCACGTGCTTAAGAACGCCTTCACGAGCGGCAGCACCGGCCCGTCGCCATACATGAAGTACTCGATCCCGGGCTCGCAGGTGAGCTCGCTGGTCTTCCGTCCGTTCGAGGACGTGCTGGGCGTGGGCCACGCCACGGGCTTCCAGAGCGTCGTGATCCCCGGCTCGGGCGAGCCGAACTTCGACACGTATGAGGCGAACCCGTACGAGAGCGCCAAGCAGCGCGGCGAGACGGAGGTGCGCGCGCTGCTGGAGAAGCTCCGGCCGGAGATGATCACGCTGGACCCGTCGGTCATCGGCCGCGTGGACACGGACGGCATCGAGGAGCAGAAGAGCAAGCAGGAGCTCATGCTGCGCGCGAACGCCAAGGACGACGGCAAGCCCGCCAAGAAGAAGATGCGCGGCCGCAACCGGCCCGGCCGGCGGCTGCGCAAGAAGCAGCAGAACGTGGTGGACGCGCAGAAGCAGAAGCTGCGCGAGTCGGCCGAGCAGAAGCAGCGGCGCGAGGCCCGGCGCGAGCAGCAGCAGCAGTGGCGCGAGAAGGCCGACAGCGCGCCTACGGCGCTCAACCGGTTCTTCAAGAAGCAGCCCGCCGCGTAGGCAGGCGTACGCAGTCTCACGAGAGAGAACTAGACCGTAGATAACACAAAGCGAACTTCATGTTGTATGTGATGCCATACCCGTCGGGTCTTGTCAACTAGCGTGCTGGGGACAAACAAACGTCTCATCAGTCAGTCAGCCCAAGCGCAAACAACACACCAAAGAGGATGCATGTAAAACGCATGCGCCTTGCTCCTGTTACTGGCAGTCGTGTTTCTCCTCGACCGCCACGGCCGGTTCGTCTCCGAAACGCGGTGCCCGCTCTCCAATACCCATTTTCGTCGCTCTCCTGCACAAAGACCACCAAATTGCCTCCCATTTATTACCTTCCGACTTGTTCCGACATTTACGCCAGGTAGCGGTACGTGTTGGCCTGCTCGGGGTCGCGCTCGAGGTACTCGCGGTCGATGAGCGCTTCGATCCGGCGCTTGATGACCTTGAGGTTCGGCTTGAAGAACGCGAGCTGGCTCAGCACCTCCGAGATGAGCTGCTGGTGCGGCAGCGTCTTGCGCGCCTTCATGATGCGCACGATGGCGGCCTCGATCGCGATGCTGCGGTCCTCCTCGACGTTCTTCTGGCTGTGGCTCTCCTCGAGCGACGCCATCGGGATGCGCAGCTTGCGCATGGGCGACGCGAACGACGTGTTGACCTGAAATGTGTCGCTCGTGCCGATCGTCTTACCCACCGGCTGCTTGGCCAGCAGCTTGTACTTGCCGCACGAGAGCGAGTGCAGGATGCGCTTGACCACGTCCACCGACAGGTTGAGCGCCTCGCGCACCTGCTCGAACGTCATCACGCCGTTCGCGCTCGTGTTCGACTGATCATTGAACAGAAGCAGCGCGACGGCCTGGAGCGTCGTGACCTGCAAGTCGTACCACTTCTTCTTCGGGAAGTTCGCGCGGATCGTGGCGTTGCCGAGCGAGTGGATCCACTGCAGGCGTCGGTGGCTCGTCTTCGAGTCGTAGTACACCTTGAACAGGTTCATGCAGCGCACCATGGACGGTGGCATCGTGATCTCCAGCACCCGGTACGACGGCCAGTACCCCGTCGTCAGCACTTGCACACTAAACTCCATGCCTCCCGTCGCGCTGTTGTCGCCGTCGCCGCCGCCGTTCTGCGCGCGTTGGTTGGCCAGGAACGCGGCAAAGTCCTGGTGGTGGTCGCTGCCAATGGCCAAGTCGTTCATCATACCCTCCATCTTGCCCGTGAACTGCGCGCCGCAGCGCAGCTTGAGCTTGCCAATCATGAGCACCTCGGCGTCCGTCGAGGCCGAGCGCTGGTTGAGCAGGCGCTTCGCGAGCTGGTTGCGGTAGATCTCGGCGAACAGATCCTTGTCCGTCAGGTACGAGAACACAAACACGACCTTCTCGAGGTAGTCCTCGACCTGCTCGTCGCTCAGCTTCTCGCCGCCCGTCTTGAGGATGCGGTCGCAGAACGTGCTCATCAGCTTGGCCGAGCTGTCGGGCCCCACGTCCTTGTTGATAAACTCAACAAAGGCCTCCTTGAGCGCCTTCTGGAACAGCGAGTTGCCCGCGAACTGCTCGTTCACAATGCTGCGGAATTTGTCGTGGATCGCCAGGATCTCCTTGATGAACGCCGGGTCCGAGGCCGCGTCCTTGCTGTTGCCCGCCGACGCGACGGCATTCGCGCGCTTCTCGACAATGTCGTTGCCCACGGCCGTAATGTGCTTCTGCACGAGGTCGGCGATAGGCTCGAGCCCGTTCTTAATACGCGAGAAGAGGCGGTACATGCGCGCGAGGTCGTCGAGCTTGTCGTTCTTAAGCAGCGCGATGACGCCCGAGTGCTCGCGCTCGAGCAGCTGCTTCTGCGCGGCCTCGAGCAGCACGGCCTCGAGCTTCTTGAGCAGCTTGGGCTCCGTCGTCTTGTGCAAGTACCGGTGCACGCGCGCTCGCTCGCTCTGGAGCGCCTCGTCCACCTTGAGCAGGTACGCGGGCGTCGAGTCTTCAGCGAGCCACCCCTTCGACTTGCGCTCGTAGTACGTGGCGCTCGTGGAGACCAGGTCCGCCTCGAGACACGTCTGGTAGACGTCGAGCGACTTCATGCCCATGACCTCGAAGATCTCGACGCAGTTGCGCATGAGCGTCGTGTCGATGAGCTCGCCGTTGCGCTCCTTCTCAATGAGCTCGAGCATGGCCCACTTGACGCGCGTCTTGACCTTCTGGAAGACCATGCGATCGAAGCTCTGGAGCCCGGCCTCGTCGAGCGTCGGCAGCGAGTGGTGCTTGACGTAGTACCGGTCCAGGTACATGAAGAAGCGCGTCATCCACTTCATCATGAGCTTGTGGTTGGCCCAGCGCTTGGCCAGCTCCTGCAGGAAGAACTCGTCGTGCGCCTTCTCCAGGCTCGGCAGCACGCGCTGCTCCAGGTACGCGTCGAAGGTGGCGCCGTGGCGGTCGTACAGCTGCTCCGAGAAGTTGTACGGCGAGCGCTGCGTGCACATGTTGTAGCACGTCGTGTAGATGGGCATGAAGACGCTCGGCGGGAACGGAGAGACCTTGACCTGGTCGAACCCGCGGTCCAGGATCTCCAGCAGCACGTCGATCGCCTTGGGCTTGATCTCTTTGTCCCAGCCCTCCTCCAGCGTGATCATGTTCTTGCTGTTGCTCATTGTGGACGGACGGATGCGCGACTATCGGCCGCTCGCTTCCTCGCCGGCACGAGCTTGTTCTGTACCCGGAAAACCCACACTGCGCGCAGGAGAAGCTGCGCCGAGGGACCGAAGGGAAGGGACTTGGGTGGAAATCGCGTCTATGGGAACGAGGACGAGAGCTTTTGCGCGTGGGTGGGGGGAGCCGAAGAAGCATTGGACAGGAAACTCGCGAAAGAGATACCGAGGATAGGGCGGTATGCTGTATATGAGGAGGTGAGATCTGCCCCAACGGTGCGCGTCGGCAACGTTAGCTCACCGACCGTGGTAAAACCCTTTGAGAACAAGTACATAGCTTCAAAAAGTATGATTTGGGTTCGTTTCATTGTTATAAAACCTTTGATAATCGATATCCGACACGGATCTTGTACAGTTTGTATTTTTGTTCCACCCGGCGGCTTGCCCGTATTTTTATCTTTTTTTCTGACATTTTTGAAATTCTTTACAACAGGCGCCGCTGCCCTGGACGTTGAGAACGAACGTCCCGCGTGTGGAATTTTCCCATCTCAGCCGCCTCCATAAAATAGCGGGGGAAAGGCGGGCGGGAGGCAAAACATTAGCGTTTTAGTATACCAAGTCCAAGGATGGCGCTCTTCCCGCTGTTCTCGTCCCCGCGCGGCGGCGGCGCCGACGGCCGCGCGTCGCCCTCGACGCTCATGACGGCGAACGCGAGCGCGTCGGGCGCCAACAGCAGCGGCGCGGGCGGCGGCGGCGACCGGTGCGCGCCGCTAGGCAGCTGGGAGTTTTCGCAGGCGTTCTCGGTCGGTCGGAGCCGGCGCTGCGAGCTCAAGATCCCGACCAACAAGGACACGCTGACGGTGAGCAAGCGGCACCTGGGCGTGGTGCCCATGGCCGAGTCGGTGGCCGTGACGCTGCGCGCGGCCGGCGGCGACTGGACGTTCGCGCGCCGCCGGTGGGTGCTCTTCGACATGGAGCCGATGAACGGCACGGCCGTCAACGGCGTGGAGATGAGCCCCGGCGGCACGCACGAGCTGCGCGACGGCGACCTGGTCGTGCTTGCCAGCGCCATGCGCCAGTGCGTCCAGCTGAGCGTGCACTTCTCGGACCGCGCCTACACGAGCATCGCGATCAAGGCCGTCTCGCGCACGCTCTCGCCGTCGGCGCTCTCGTCTACGACGAACATGCGGAGCGAGACGCCCGTCACGGTCTCTTCGATCCGCACGCGCTCGTCGACGTCGGCCATGGAGCTGTGTCGCCCGCCGATACACGCGGAGGAAACGCCCGAACGGTCGAATGCGACGAGTCAGGATGTGGCGAACGAGCCCATGCTCGCTGCGCCAGTGTCCAGCAAGAGAAGCCGAGGCTCGACACCCGAGGAAGGCACACCGGCGCGCAGCTCGCGGCTGCGACGCAGTAGCAATGCACAGCAACAGACGGACGGGGCCGCGCAACAGCGGAAACGCACGCGTCGCAGCGAGCGCACACGGGAAGCAGAGACCCAGGAAACACAAGACGTCGTGTCCACGCAAACGGACACCAGCACAGCAGCCACAGCCTCGTCGTCGACGAGCGAAGATAGGATAGCACAGAGCGCTTCGGCGACAGGATCCGAGCAGGAGCGCGAGCGGTTCATGGTCTGCCCCGTGTGCCTCGACTACTTCCACGCGAGCGCGACGCTGCCGTGCTCGCACACATTCTGCGGGCAGTGCATCAGCAGCTGGTTCCGCACGTCTCTCTCGTGTCCCGAGTGCCGCGACGTGGTGCGTGCGCTCCCGGTGCGCAACCGCGCGCTCGACGACCTTGTGCAGCGACTGGTCGGGGAGACCAAGGCCTACAAGTCGCTGACCGAGCGACGCGCCCAACAGCAGAGGGAATCGGCCATGCAACGCGTTACCGTTCAAAACACCAGCAGCATCTTTGGCGCGCTGTCGCCGACACGCCGCGCGTACCACCACCAGCAGTCCTACTCGTTCAGCCGGCAAGCTGACGTGTTTTCGCGCTGGTCGGTCGATGAGAAGCACGCGTTCAGCGCTTTCATCGGCGCGCAGTTCGGGGAGACGCGCATCGCGTCCTGCAGGAAGATCGGCCTCACGGAACGCACCATCGACAGCGCGAGCGTGACGGAGCTGCTGGTCGCGGCGCAGAACCTGCTGCTCGACTGCTCCGCGCTGCGCGGCGTGGGCGACGAAGGCCGCCAGCGGCTCAAGATCTTCCTGTTCTACGGCTAACCGGCGGTCGCAGGAGGGTTTTGCATTGCTTCTAGTGTGCGCATGAGCACTGGCAAGAGCGAGAATCGAAGAAGAACGGACAGCTTCGGAGGCGAGAAGCAAGACGTACACTGTGCTGGACTCGGAGCGAGGAAGAAGCACGGGACGGAATGAATGCGAGCGTGTTTTTCTCAATGGGTTGAGCGATTTTTCAACCCGATCCAACAGGTAATTAAACAGACAAACAGATAGCAGGAGGGTGTTCACATAGCAGGGAAATGGAGAAGAGAAAGCGACAGATAAACCAAATGCACAGCTTTTCATTTTGGCCACCGAACTTGACCACGTTGAAGTCGCAGCAATGGGGTACGGCCGTGTAACCTGATGGGTACAGTTTCTGCGTAACCCTGTTTCTCTGCGAGGAGGGGTACGAAGTGTACCCCATCGGATCGGATCGCAGGCTACCGAGCGACTCGAAGCGGTGACCATGGCGACGGAGGGCAAGCGCCGCGTGTTCAAGTACAACGGTCTGTGTCTACGGCTTCGCCTCTGGCTGTATGTCGTGTTGGTGGCGCTGACGCTGACGTCCGCGGGTTTGTGTGCGTGCTGCTCGCCCTGTTGGCTCACGCAGACCGCGTCATCTACGAGTGGGAGCAGTCGCTCGAGGAGGTGAACGTGTTCATCACGCCGCCGCGGGGCGTCACGGCGCAGGACATCCTATGCGAGATCACGGCCAGCCACGTCACACTGGGCCTGCGCGGCGTGGCCGACAAGTTCCTCAACGTAACGTTACGAGCGCCCTCTTTCAGCGTGGACGATGTCTTCGTGACTTGCCGTAGACTAACGCGAATCGCATGGGACTGACGCCGCAGCACGACCTCTCCAGCGCCGTCGTGGTGGACGAGAGCTACTGGATGCTCGGTAATGAGGAGAAGAGAGAGAGAGTCTGCGGCGGATGGCGAGCGCAATGGTCCTGACCGTCGGTCTCCCTATTTCAATGGATGCAGACGGCAGCGAGCTCAACATCAACTTGCAGAAGATGAAGAAGGGGCTCATGTGGCCGAGCGTCTTTGTCGGACACGGCGAGGTGCGGCGCGACCCCACCACTACCCGGAGATGTGGACAGAAAGCACTGATGTCGTGTGGCGTTGTCTGCGGTGTGTTGTCAGCTGGACCCGCTGGCGCAGGAGGAGGCGCGCAAGCAGATGATGCTTGAACGCTTCCAGCAGGAGAACCCGGGCTTCGACTTCTCGAACGCCGAGTTCAACGGCGTCGCGCCCGACCCGCGCACCTTTATGGGCGGCGTCAAGTACGCCTAACGTAGCTCCGCTGCGTTGCCCGCTCTGTCAGAGACGAGTTCCGTCGTGCGTTGAGCTCGTAAATCGCATGTAATATGACGCACACACGAAGCGATGGTGTTGAGCGACTGCTCGCAGTCTGGACGTGGGTTGTTTGCAGCCAAGTAGTCGCTCAGGAGCGGGAGGGTCGCGCTTGCTGGCCCGAGAATAGCCGACTGCGTGCGCGTCGACTGCCGCCGAGATGACCGAGCGAATCCCAAGAGCAGCAGCGATGGGTGATCGCGAGCGACGAGCGACGGAGGGCGGGCCGGCTTCAAGCGCCGTCCGAGGGTCTCGCCAGGCGCGGAGCAGCAACAACGTTGCCAACGTCAGCGAGGCTGGTGGCGCACGATCGGCTGGCGGTCGTGCTCGGGCTCCTACCAACAGTAATGGGGCCAGTGCTGGTTCAAGCGGGTCCTCGGCAAGCGCTCTCGCCTCGTCCGTCAGCACTCAGGCCCCTGGCACGCTGCGGTTCAAGACGAACTTCCGCAACGCCATCTACGACACGCTGCTGCGTCGCGGGTGGAAGGAGACGGGCGACAGCGACTGGGACTTCTACTGGGCCGACCGCGAGTACGTGTACGAGCTGCTCGACACGGTGCACCTCGAGTCGGGGCAGCGCGTGAACCACTACCGCAACGGCCGCGAGGTTTGTCGCTCGAACGCTCAGTGGTGTGCTTCTCTTCTGCTGCTTGTCGCTAATGCACACGGCTGATCACTCGTAGCTCTGCCGGAAGGACCTGCTGATCAAGAACCTCAAGCGCATGAGGCGCCAGGTCGAGAAGAAGTCCAAGTAGGCGCCGGCTTTGGGCCGAGAACCCGTCTCTCATCTTGTATTCCCCTCTGAATGAGCTCGTGTTGTGTTCATCCATATGCAGGACCATCGACGACAGCGCCGGCACCTCCAACGGCAGCGCGAATGATCTAGACCCGGCGCTCGGCGCGTACGACTTCTTCCCCATCACGTACATCCTCCCGGGCGAGTATGCCATGTTCGTCGAGGAGTTCAAGCGCAACCAGGGCGTCTGGATCATGAAGCCCATCGGCAAGTACGTTCATAACGACTGCGTTGGACTGTTTCAGCGCACTTGCACGCACTAACAAGCCCGTAGAGCGCAGGGCAAGGGCATCTTCCTGTTCACTAAGCTCTCGCAGATCAGCGACTGGCGCACGGACGTTCGTTGGCAGTCGCAGGCGCAGCAGCAGGCTCTGGCGCAGCAGCAAGCGCAGCAGTCGCAGCAAGCGCAGCAGCCGCAGCAGCAGCCAGTCGAGACGTACGTAGTGCAGAAGTACATCGCCAACCCGTACCTCGTGGGCGGCAAGAAGTTCAATCTGCGGCTCTACGCGCTCGTGCCGTCGGTCTCGCCGCTCGAGATCTACCTGTTCCGCGGCGGCTTCGCGCGGTTCACCAACGCGCGCTACTCCAACAACCCGAGCGACATCGCCAACTCGTTCATCCACCTCACCAACGTCGCCATCCAGAAGACGTCCAAGAACTACAACAAGAAGGTGAGCGCGTTGAAGCCTACATGAATGTGAGGAGTGCGTTGCTGACGGCCGCTTCTGGCTACGGGGACGCCTAGCACGGCGGCAAGTGGGATTTGCGCCGCCTGAAGCTCTTCATGATGTCCCGGCACAGCCCCGAGCGCGTCAACAAGCTCTTCTTCGACATCCAGAGCATCATCATCAAGTCGCTGCTCAGGTGCGCGTTTTCTGTATGTCCGTCGTGGATTTGCGTTATGCCTTGGCGCTTACAACGTGTCCGAACAGCGTGGAGAAGATCATCATGAACGACAAGCACTGCTTCGAGCTGTACGGCTACGACATTATGATCGATGAGACGCTCAAGCCGTGGCTGCTGGAGGTCAACGCGTCTCCCTCGGTCAGTGGCAACAGGCGCATCGTGCGTCGCCTACTAAAACCATCATGACTAACGGTATCGTGTGCAACTACTGTAGCTGTCCGCCAACACGGCGTCGGACTACCAGCTCAAGTGCGGCATGCTCAACGACATGCTCGACATCCTCGAACTTGAGGCCAAGTATGGGCAGCTGATTCATCTCTTGCTCGGTTGTCGCACTGCGCTAGCTCATTGCCATCGCTCTGTACCGCTCGCTCACAGACGCAGCAGCAGCACCAGCGACGAGCGCATCGGCGGCTTCGACCTGGTCTACCGTGACGGGCTCGTCCGGAAGGGCGACGCGAGCTCCATGTACACGACCTTCCTGGGCGCTGAGGTGAACCGCGGACCGTCAGGATCCAGCGGCACGACTCCCACTGGCGTCTCCGGGGGCTAAGCTCCCAGAGCGCTTTACGGATACACTCAGCCAGCAAACGCAATGGGGGGCTTTGATCTGCACAATGAGGCCTAGTGGGTATCCCAACAAGTTCAGGCAATCCTCGCGCGGGAAGAGTTGGCTACACCGTGGATACTTTTTTTTTTGTTCTGAATCACTCGTTCCAAGTTGAAGTTGCAGTTCCCAAGATCTCCGTACAGTACCTGTACTGTATGGTTGAAGTTGAAGCGAAGAGGTCCGCCACTTCTGAACTTGCACCTTTGACTTGGTACAGTACTATACAGTACGCTGGACCAAGAGGCGGCAATTGACACACTACTGAAAGCATGGGTCGACTCTCCTTGTTGCCTGTGCGGGGTGCTTGGGCTGCATTGCTGTACAGTAGTGTAGTGCTGAGTGGGCATTCAGAGTGGGCAAGCACGTGTATTCTGTTTTCGTTTCGTGATCTTGTCTGTCTGTTCTCTCTCCACGCCATTTCGTACGGAGTGATCCTCGCAGCGCTCTCGAGTCCTCGTCGGCGGCAGGCGCTCGATGCACTCGGTCATTACATAGTAGGATATAAGTCAAAACTGCAGCGACGTCGACGCACGCGCTTGGATGCAGCGGTGGCGGCGACGTCCTGCGTTCTCCCCGTCGCACTTCTCGCGACGGAGCACGCACACACACAAAATTAAATGCCGGCCGACGAGATCTCATCGTCGCGCAGGTGCATGACGACGACGCGCTCGTGGCCGAGGCGTTGCGCCAGCGCCGACAGCTTGCCGCGCACTTGCTTGTGCACACTTCCGACGGTGGCCGCGAGCTTCCCGACACGATGCAGGTCGCTTTCATGCACGTACACAATGTCAGACGTGCCGACGGGCTGCTCCTCGTGCAGCCGCACCGTGTAGATGGCGTCCTCGGCGCGCAGCTCGAGCACGACACCGGCGCCAAACTTGGTCGAGACGTCCATGCCCACGAGCGCCTTGGGGTAGCTCGTGATGGCGTCGGCGCGCAGGAACGCGACGGCGCCCCACTCGAGCTCGACCTGGAGGATGCGGCCCGACGCGGGGGTACCGCTGTTCCCAGTGGCGGATTCGTCCCCCGCCAACAGCGCGACGATCGTGCCGGCGCCAAACTTGGTGATCACGGGCTGCCCCTGGTAGTACTTGTTGGACAAAAAGTTCATGGTCGATGTGGACACGCTCGAGGACGTGGCCACAACCGTGCGCAGCGCCGTCGACAGGCCCCGCGCAAGCTTCGGCGGTGCAGCCCCGCTGCTAGAGTTACGCCCGCTGCGAGCAGACGTCGTGGTCGTATCGTGGCTCTCCATCGAGTGGAAGCGCATGCGGCGTGCGGGGCGACTGGCCGCGCCGGGGGCTGCGTTCCGTCGCCGCACGTCACTCGCGCGCACGCGGCACGTGTACTCGGCGTCGATACTGCCACTGTGCTCCACGCACACGTCGTAGAACTGGTCGTGAGGGTCGTAGGACAGCACTCGCGCGTTGCCCGCGGGAGTCACGACCAGGTCGTTCACGAGCGCTGGCACGGCGTGGCAGTCATCGTCGTCGCCGCGCAAGAAGAGCGTCGCGGGCGCGGCCACGGCGTTCGGGTGCGAGCGCTGGAGGCGCACGACCGTCACGCCGTCGCGCGCGCGTACCTCAAGGACCGTGCCGAGACCAAAGGGCGTCGACACGCGGGTGCCGGTCGCCAGCGGCAAAAAGTCGCTCTCCGACAGCTCGTCGACGCTGCGGGAGTGCGGCTTGCGGCGCGACGCCGGCGCGCGGGTCGACGCCGGGGGCTGCTGCTGGTAGTATGCGGCCGAGGCGGTTGACGGCGCGCCTCGCGTCTTGTTCAGCAGCATCCTGGAGTTCTGGAGGCCGGCGCGCGCGAACGAGTACACGGCGCGCAGCGAGGGCGCCGCCTGCTGCTGCTGGTGCTTGTTGGCGCCCGCGGGCTTGGCAAACTCGTCGTTGTTGTCGTCCGACTCGTCCTCGTCGTCCGTCTTCTGCGTCGACTGCTGGCGGCGGAACAGGTAGCCGCCCGACTGGCTCGAGGCCGCGCTCTCCGTCTCGGACGCCTCGTCGGCGTCCTGCTGCGACGTGGCCGTCATGGCGCGCTCGCTCGCCGAGTCCCTCTTGGCCGGCTTGGTGGGGAACGCCTTGTCGACGCCCGCGGCCGCGCCGTAGCGCCGCGGCTTCCACGCGAGGATGTTGGACAGGTCCGGCAGCATGGCGAGGGAAGATTACTGGATAGAGGAAGAGGGAGGAGATGTGGCTGGTGCGGACGGCCGATCGATCGATCACACACTGAGGCGCTCGCTCGTCCGGGGCGGAGATGACTCTCGGCGCGAGAACGGAATGGAATGGAAGGGGGAGGAGGAAGAAGGTGAGGAAGGCACAGGCAGGCGCGCGGCGTGGTTACTGTAGAATAGAGGGCCGGCGGGGGCAACTCTTGTTGCCGCAGGGCCAGTCCAGGAGGCAGGACGGCATACAAACGCCAAGTGTAAAGTTGGTGTCGACGCATCTTCCTGGCGACGGCTCGTCTGCCGCCGTGAAGGGAGGGGGCGGAGCAACGTTGCGCAGAGAAGGGCCAGAGGAGGGAAGAAAGAGGGAAACAAGAAACAAGCACAAACAAAGGGAAACGACGAATTTTTTTTTTTCAGTCCTTCGTACTTGGAGAATACTGAAATCAAGTGAAAAACCGTTGTGGCCTCGACCGAGTCCGCTCGGCGTCAATGCGCGCGAGAAACAGGTGGCGCCACCATTCAACACGCCGCGTTACCTAAGAGTTTGTATCGGCGCATCCGTGTCACGTGCCTGATTGGACGGGCCGTTACGTTCTTCTTATTTTGGGTTGTGTATGCCAACCAAGAGACGCTGTCCGATGGAACCATGGGTTCCAGCGACGCTTCGAGCCTCGGCAAGTTCTCTTTACAGTACCAGCAACCAAATATACTCACGTCAAACGTGGCGTGCGCGTGCGCCAGAGTCCATGTGGTAAGCTTTGGAGCTCGGATATGATGTCAATACTGTACGCACACTAAGAAAGCACGCATGCGGTGGTTCGCTCGTGATAACTCGTGTGGCGGATAAGAAGGACGGTAACTTCAGCCCAGTAAACGACAACGAAGTTGATGAGTGTTCTGCTCCATACAGTACAGGGTGCAGTACTTCTTTCCAGTTAAACGAAATCTTAGCAGCGCCTGTCGTCGCCTGCACCCCAAGAGGAAGAAATGGTGTGTGCACACTCGACTCGAGCCACCTTCCCGTTGCACGGGCGGCCACACACTTGCACCGAACCACGATAAACTTCGTGAACCCAGCGCCGATCGGGCTAGGGTTGTCGGCTTTTGTGTCCGTGCAAAGATACCCGCCAAAGTTCCAGGAAAAGTTTCGGGAACGATCCGCGTTCTCGAGGCCAAACATTCCAGTGTCTGACAGAGCCCATGCAAATTTAGCAGGTTTCTCGAGAAACTGGACGTCTGGACTCGCCTGCACAAGAAAAACAAGAGCCGCCCACACGTTGAAAAAAAAAACGTGTCCAAAATTTAGCGTGGGGCTCCACTATCTTTGCAGGAAGTGGCGAGAATTGTGCTGTACAGCATTGACTCGACTTCTTCAAGCTTCAACTCCATCAACTGGACACCTTGGGAGCGAGAGAGACCGTGTTGGAACAAATCAGAACACGCAGAGTGAATACCTTGGCATCTTTGCGCCGCGCTCGCAGTTGCGCCGCGCTCTCTGATCGGCGAGGCTTCAACTTGATCCGCTCTTTGCATCGAGCTGGCCGGCCAAATGGGCATCGACAAAGTATCTTTTTGCGCGGGTACTATACTGTATGAGCGCCTGTCCTACGAAAAGCACAAGAGCAATTTGCTCCAAGAACAATGCAGTTACTATATGTATTGCACTGAACGATCTAGCTGCGGTCGAAAGTATCCATTCCAACTGCGCCCACAGGGAGTGATCGATCTTCTGAAACGGTGGCTTCAGCCAAAGTCCAGTGCCGTTTCGAGGCCAGCGATATTGTACGCATGCGCGACTCCAAGCGTAAAAAGTCATCGACGCAGACTTCAACGCAACAAGCCCGTGGCGCAGTCGTTCTGTCGGTCGCTCGTGCCTTTCGGTCGGAATGCGCAGCTCTGTGGCTCGGCTTATTTTTGCGCAAGAAAATCCTTGCGCCGGATCGGGTACAATCGCACGCCACTTAGCCTTGTCACAGACCACGTACGCACGCGCCCCACGCATCGGCGGTCGCGAGATTGCCAGCGCGAACGCATTTTGACTGTTTTCACACCATTACAAAACTCAAATCAATCGTATTCTTTTGCCGAATACCAAACATGCGTTTTAAAAAATACCGGTATATAACCAGTTTCTTGATTCACCTTTTTGTTCTTTTGCCCTGTGTAACTCGTTCCTGCATCAAATGCATTGTCGCATGCACAACTGTACTCCATCATAGCCGACGTTGATTGGGTACAAATCCTTTGCGCAATGCGATGGGTTGGTCAATAAATTATCGTCAAATATCACGTAATTCATTGCGCTTAAGATCAGAACCTATACAGATTGGGTCGTTGCTTGAGTGTCAGTACTGGATTAGCACTGAACGTACCGGTATTTGGCGGAAGGCCGAGGAAGGGTGACAATCCCAACGTGACCTTCACTCACATTTCCAGAGTGACGGTTCCCTGGCAACCGCGCTTGCTCCTTCCATCGGAAAGGAACGGGCCAAAGCCGCGCTTGAGGGGGAAGAAGGCGGACGAACGAACGCATCGCCTGCCCGCCCGACTGATTGAGTTCACAGATTGACGAGACCGAAGAGGATGAGCAGCAGCGGCAGCGGAAGTGCCGGCGGTGGTATCGGCGGGGGCCCGTGGGGCGGCGGGCCGGTGGGTACGAGCGCGGCGGCGTCGGCCATTAAGCTGCACGACGTGATGGACGAGGAGCTGGCGTCCAAGCTGCAGCGCGAGGAGCAGGAGCAGTGGGAGCGCGAGATCGTGGGGCGCTTCGGCGACGACAGACGCATGGGGTGGTGCTTTGTGGAGGTGCCGAGCGCCGACTGCGAGCTGGGCGTCATGAGCGTCATCCAGCAGGAGATCTCGGTCGAGAGCGAGCGGGACGACCTGCCCGAGGACGACCCGGACTACGCGTTCGCGCTCGAGCTGCAGGCGCAAGAGGCCGAAGAGTATGACCGCATGCGGCGCCAGCAGGTGTCATCGATGGAGCGGATCAAGGTGATCCACCAGGAGGATCCGCATCGCGGGGAAATCCAAAAGACGCTCGAGCGGTACTACAGCAGTGACGGGCAGCTCGTGTTTCATGGGCTGGAGGGGATTGACGAAGAGCATGAGGAGCCGAGAGACACGGAGGACGGGAGCGAGTTGCGGGTCGTGCCCATGGCCGAGCCGGTTGCGACGGTCGCGGCCGCCCACATTGAGCGCCTCAACCTCCGGGATCTGGACGTGCACCGGGACATCTACGTTGACGGGGACGACTACGAGCTGCCGAAGAAGAAGATGGACTCGCTTAGCGCTGCACTCAAGCAGTCGGACCGGAAGCACCGCCGCGCCAAGAAGGCCAGCCCGTTCAAACCGGCGTGAATGCGCGGCGGCAGGAGGGCTCGAGGGGGGGGCAGCAGCGTGCTTTTGGCGCGACTGTTGCCTTGCTTGGTGATCGTGGAGAGGAAGCTGCAGCGCACTGACTGCTGTTGTTGTTGTTGCTTGTGGTGTCGATGTCAGTCGCGACGTCCTATCGCCACAGCAGTAGCATTAACGATGTCGCGCGCCTGCTCGGCCTCGCCACGCACTTCTCGGTCCGCTGCGAGCCGAACGACGACGAGAGGCGCAGGTAACTTTTGTAGCATAGTAAGGAACATTATTAGCAATTCTGTTGCGGACAGCAGGCAGGCGAGTCCGCCGCGAGAGGCACGACGGACCGTCGACACGCGAGACGGAGGGAGGAATAGGAACGGAGGATGGATGGCCAAGTGCGAAATGGAGAAAAAGGTGACCATCAAACAATACGGTGAACGGAGCTGGCGGCGACCGCAGCAATGTTGGTGTCGTAAGAGCCGTGCTGAGAGATAGGTGCAATGTCGGTGGAGATGGTGGCTAAGCAACTCGTTCGTTCACGGTGGACTTGAGTGTAATGTAGAGCGCCACGGTTTGGGGAGCCTGATCGCGCTGCAGTTGACGCGCATGAGCGAATGAGACAAGACATTCCGGACGCGTGAAGCCATTTATCATCTTACCGAGCCTTGACAGTAGTTTCTACCACACCAATTACCTGTGACAACACATACTCGCACGACATCCCATCCCGTTTATCAGGATATTGATTACTGCAGGATGTCGGGCGCGGTCAGTCTGCAGTCTCCAATCCATTCCATCCACCTCGACCGACGGACGGATCGACCCGACCAACTCGACCGCCTTCGCCTTCGCCTTCGTCGCTATCGCTCCGCCGTCTCCGCCCCGCTCGCCGGCTCTTCTCTTCGGTCGTGTACCCTAGTTCCCCTCCCAGCCTCCGCCTTCATCTCTGTCCTCGTCCGCTGTTGTAGTCGCGAGAAAGAGCGACTGGACACTCCGAGGAGATCGAACCTTGCATCCATTGCCCCCCGCGCTCTTCCAGCAACAGGCCCCGGCAACAGGCAGGCGGCGCCACAACCAACAACTAGAGACGCGTTCTAACCAGTGATCAACCCGATACGCGTCATGATCCGGCTGCCGAACGACGAGGAGGAGTGGGAGCGCGCGGCGGCCGCGCTCGCGCTCGCCTCTTCCCGTCCAGGGTCTGCGCCCACCGCCGCCAGCTCCAGCGCCAACGAGGTCGCAAGCGCGGCGTCGGCGTTCGGATCGATGCGCATCATGTCTCCGCCGCCCGCGGCGGACAACGGCGGCGCCTTCGAGCGCTCGAGCGACGGGAACGGCGGCGAGGCCGTGAGCCCGGCCACCGCCAATGCGGCGTCGGCGCAGCACGGCCCGCTGGACCCCGTGCTCGTCTCGTGCCTCGAGAACCCGCGTGAGCGCCTGTCGATGCTCAAGTTCGAGGACCAGATCGTGCGCTTCGTCAAGAACCCGAGGTGCGTTCCGCCTGCAAGCAAGCGTGGAGCGTTGGGATTGGGATGGGATCGACACTGTTGGGCTTACGGATGATTGTGGTGCTCATACTGCATGCAGAGAGTCGCAGCTGAGCTTCCCGCCGCTGTCGTCGTACCACCGCCTCATCATCCACCGCCTCGCGCAGCGCTGCTTCCTCGAGCACCAGACGGGCGAATACAACCCCTACGCGGTACGTCTCCGCATCTTATCAGCTTATCAGCACTGCCTTGCTCCCAATAGGACGCCATCTAACGCTCAATGCCTCCTCCCGCTCTCGTTGATTGGTATGTGCAGCAACAGCAGGGCTTTGACGGCAACGCATCGCGCGTCGTGACGCTGTTCAAGACCCCACAGTCGGCCGTTCCGGCGGTGCTGCTCATTGATTTGTCGTCGGACCGGCAGCAGCCAGCGGTCACGCCGGCATCGGCACCGCGCATCATGATGCGGAAGCGCGGCGCGCAGCGTCCTGGGGCGAACGGCGGCCGCGGCTCGGCTGGCGGTAAGGACGGAAGTAAGGGGACGCGATCCATGCAGGACCGAGAGCGCGCGTATGCCGAGGCTCGTGCGCGCATCTTTGGCGAGGACAGCGCTGCGGACACTGCGTCGTCGACTTCATCGACCGCGTCGTCATCCGTAGCGACCAAGGCTTCAGAGAGCGGCGGCGCGACTGGCAACAGCAGTGCGAACGGGCAATCGCGGCATGGTAACCGCCAAGCTGCTGGCCCGGACGGCTCGAAGGGGTTCAACCGCACACGCGGGACGTCGCCTTCACCCAATGCGCAAGATGACACAGCGAATAGCGGCCAGACAAGTCAAAAGCAGCAGCAGCGTCCAGCGCGGTCGCCCGTGACGGATCCGCAGGGCTGGAAAGAGAGCAAGGTGTTGTGGCGCAACCGCGAGCAAGAGCTAAACGACCCGGACTTCACGCGCAACCACGGCGCGTACCGCCCCATTCGCACGGCTAATGGCGGCAACGACGGGTTCTATCACCGCTCGCAGCAGCAGCAGCAGCAGCCGCAGCGGTATGGCGCGGGCGCCCCGTCCTACGGACGATATGGTGGGGAATATGACCGTTCGCAGCCGGGTGGATACTCGCCTCAGCACCAGCAGCAGCAGCAGCAGATGCCCCCGCCTCCATTCGCAGTAGCAGGCGGTCGCGGGCGGTATTCGGGCGAGTATAACAATAGAGTAGACGGCATGGTGTCCCCTCCTCCACAGCAGCAACAGCAGCAGCAGTTCTACCGCGGCGGACACCACCAGATGACCCCGCCGCCGCCGGTGGCGGTGATGGGGCGTGGGTACAACGCGTACGCGGCGCAGACGCGGTCTCCGTCGCGGTTTCCTGCGGCGATGACCACAGGATTCGAGTCCGGTGGCGGCAACGGACGCAATGGCAACGGCGGCTACAACGACGACTTCCCACCGCTGGGCCGGTAACCAACGGACCGAGTTCGATGTCAATCAACCGAGGAGGGAAGGCGTTGTCGGAACGAGCAGATTGGCCTTGCCTGTTTGTAGCTCTGCCCTTTAGCCAGATATGCTACGTGTCAGTGTGGCGGTGGGCATTGCCAGCCTCTAATATACACTACCTACTCGTCAGTGTGTGCGCAGTTCCCTTTGCAGCATGCTCGCTGCGCTAACTGTTGTCGCTCATGGTGTTTAGCAGTCATCCACCATCGAGTAAGAACGCCTCAACACCTCGAATCGATCTTGATCTAACCACACTTCGTGTTCCCGCGACCCGAATAAATAGGTTGGCTGTTCTTTGGTCTCGCCACTGCGCTGTCACTCAATGCGACTTGGGTGGTGTCTGCAGACGGAAGCTACGAACAGCACAAGCTGGACGGGGGCTGGCTATTGCGTCAGGGATGACGCAATGCCGACCCGCAAGGCTGTGATCAACAATCGCACCAAACCCAGTCAGCGTATTTGCCACGGCAAAGAATGGCCATACAGAGAAGCAGCGCCACGCTACCGTCTCTCCGCATTCGTTTCTTCTCTTTGAGCCTCTTCTTCCGTTCAAATTCCTGTGCAATGACAACAAGGCGGGCGTGATGAGTACTTCTCTTCACCAATATGTACGAACGCGAGCGAGAACTTTATGCTCCTGCTGTCGAGCCCGCACCTTTTTCCGCCGCAGTAGCGCGCTGTACTTGGCTAAGTTATCTTGGTTGATGGACTCTCGCTGGGACAGCCAAGGCTTCTTCCTGCGGGAGGCACGAGTAAAGCGCAATGTCAGCCATCGACGGCATTCTCAATGCCATGAGCACGATGAAACGTACTTGTCGAGCATCTGTCGGAGTACGCGCTTGGCAGCGTTGGTCTGTCGGATCGTGGCTCGGAGTTCGGCTTGAAGCACGCGGATCTCCTGCGCGACTGGGTCGTCGTTGGGATCCTTCATACAACGCGCCACTTCTTTCTCGCTCATCTCCAACAAGCCGACCTCGCGCAGCACGCTCGTGACCCTGCTGGGATCCCACGATGCCGCGTACGCCGCCTCATCCTGGTCTCTTCGCCGCACCCGATGATCCGTCGGCTGCTTTGCTTCTGTCTCGTCGACGTCTTCGCGGGAGCTCACGGTATTATCATTCTGCGTTGCCTCGACATGTTCCCCCTTCACCTGTGCAGAGGAAGAACAACTCGTCACCGGCAAGAGGGCGGCAAGCAGTCGCTGTTATCAAGCAGCAAAGTTCGTGAATCAGACTGTCTCACGCGGACCAGGAGCATTGTGACGCACGCGCACTGACCTCTTTCAAGAAGTCGTCCTGCTCCCGTATTGCCATCGCCGTGTCGTCTGGAAAACGCTTTTTGCCATCGCCAGGCGGCGTCGGCTTCTCTGTAGGAGTGCGGACAGCACGAGCGGACGCAGACGCGGCGTTGAAATCCTCCGCGACGTCCAGATCAAGTGCATCGTCTCCAAACGCGAGCGATTCGTCTGGCCGAGCGCATATATACCGACAGGATCAATCTCAGGTCACCTGGTGCTTAGAAGTAAAGCCGACGCGCATCGTGCAATACCTTCGAGACACAGCGCCTCTTCCATGTCTTCGGGCGCAATCGGCTTAAAGTACGAGTAGGCACCCAGATACTGCCACAAGCCCTTGGTCGTGCATGGCGAGTCTGGCCAAAGCGGCGCAACACCACAACAGGTCAGTCACCAGTAGAGAGGAACGCCTTCCGCCCAGTCAAAACGTGCTTCTGCAAGTCAGCACAATCGTTGCACATACCAGACGCCAAGTCGTCCTCGACGAGGAACGCGACCGACTGCAGTGTATTCGCCGTCGGTGCAGCCGCCAGCTTGCCGCCCGGGGGCGCAGCGCCTCCCTTTCCGGCTGCCACACCATCGGCGCAGATTGCACTGGCGGCAGCAATTGCAGGCGCGTCGTTCACCTTGACCAGGATGTGCGACGGGAACATGGACGACGACGAGCCGTCCAGGTAGTTCGAGATGGCCACGAGCTGCTTCTCGAGCTGCGCGAGTTGCTGGTCCACGTACGTCCGCGCGCGCTGTGTTTTCCCGTCATTTTCCACGCACCAGAACGCGCACCACAGCAAATGAGCGCGCGTGCAATTGGGAGGCGGCTATAGGCAGAGCGTACCTTGAGTTCCTGGCCGACTTTCGCGACGGCGCTCTTCTTGGACGTCACGAGGCCGTCGGGGGCGCTGGCGGCCGCCTTGACGGTCGCGAACTGCTCGTGCTGCAGCCACGGGACCTGCAGCGGCTCGATCGTGACGCGCAGCGGCTGAGTGTGTTGCTTCTGCGGCGCTGAGGCCGACAGTAGCGCCGGTGGCAGCGCCGCGGGGTCCGCCATTTGTCCAAATGACGTGTGTTCGAGGTGTCGACGGGGAAGGGGAGGCTTTCCCGGGCTCTCCTGCAGCCCTGGGGCGGAGGATAAGGACCGGAGCGGCGCGGGGAGGAGGAGGAGGACGGCCGCTACCCGACGCACCGGCGGAAGCGTGCAGAGCGAGCGCGCGAGGCCCTGAAAAGTGACGAAGAGCGGGGCGGACGGGCGCTATCTCGAGACGATGGGCATCGCCGTGGCGCGCGCAAAGGGCGACCGAAACAGCGGACAAACTGGTCGAAAAAGCGTGGGGCGCCGGCAAATGTACCGTGCATGGTCGCGTAAAGTGCGAAAACGGTCGAATGTACCCACGTTGTGGTACAGTCGGCCGTTGGGGTTGGGGTTTCCGAGTGTTAAACGGGCTGCCCGCGCTGTCCGCCACTGTACTATTCAAGACAACACATACTGATTAAAATGCATTTAAACAAGTAATCTATTGTCGTATTATATTATTATAGCAGTACGTTTGCGCGTCGAAAAAGGCCAGCAAGTCGGGTATAAAACCTCGCGAGGTTTTACTCCGCCCGCCGTTCACCATCAACCCCCTGCGCCGCCTTGCTGCCCCCCCCCCCCCCCCCCCCCCCCCCCCCCCCCCCCCCCCCCC
>JAADYG010000149.1:0-52146 GCA_023338115.1 Phytopythium boreale
CCGTGCTGGTGATCGCGCACCGCATCAACACGATCCTGCACTACAACAAGATCGCCGTGATGGACGCGGGTCGCGTGGCCGAGTTCGGTCGCCCATCGGAGCTGATGGCGCGCCCCGAGTCGCTCTTCGCGCTGCTCGCCACACGAGCAGGTCATCATCGAAACAGCGAAGGTGAGCTCTAGGCATCGGATCGTGGAGCGTGGTAAGTCTCGACACGTTATAACGTGCAAGCTGTGGCACAGAGGCGAATCGTGTGAGCAAAGTTAATGCATGCGTTGGTGTGTGTGTGTATGCGGTCGTGGGACTTCAAATGCTGGAACTCCATTGTGATACGCGACGGAGCGCTGACCTCGCCATCTGATCGGCTTGAGTATTTTTGGCGCGTCCGAATCACCACCTTCTGTGCCTTCTTCCACGAGCTCCACGAGCTTCACGGTGAAGCCTCCACCTCTAGGTCGCCACCATGCAGCCAATTCTTCGACCACGGTTGCTTCCATACCTCGATTCGCCCCATACACCACCACAAGCTGTGCCCAGATTCGGCATCGCGATACCATGTCAAGCGCTCCGACCGCCACGCCGCGAAAGGAGCCCGCGCGGCGTCGGAAACTGCAGACCGGCCGCGCGATCGACTTCGATGACGAAGAAGAGAAGCCCGTGAAGCTAACGGCATCGGCAACACAGTCGTCTCAGCAAACCAGCGACTCCTCTGTTCGGATCGAGAAGAACGACAAGAGCGCCAACACCGCCTACAAGTGGTTCCGAGAAGACCCCGATCGGTTCGCCAAGTACCGCAACTACATCAAGACCCACGACGAAGAGCTGACGGCCGAGATCCAAGGGCACGGCAAGTCCAAGAAGTCCGAAGTAGCCAAGTGGGTGCTGGCCAACGTCGGGTTCGTCCCAGACACCGACACGCGCGCCATGACCATCCAGAACATCGTGGACATCGCCATCGTCGCAGCGGGTCTGACCAACAACGGGGTGGCGAAGCTTGAGCGTGAGTACGACGCCGAGAACATGGACAACCTGCAGAACGCGTACTATCATGCGTATAGCCTGCGCAAGAACGAGAGCCAGCAGGAGGCGCGCAAGCAGTCAAAGTCGGAGCAAAGGCACAAGAAGCACGCCGCCCACTACGTCGGCTTGGAGGTCGGCATGAAGCTGAACAATGCGCTCCCTCCAGAGCAGCGAGTCGACGGCGACGCGCTCCGCGATGCGCTCAACATCCTGAAGAACATGCGTCTCGTTCTCGCCCAGACAAACCTGTCGGTGCACAAGCAAGTCGACCAGTGGCTGCTGGACGTGACCGACCACGGAGCGCTGACGAGCGTCGAGTACGACCGGCTGAAGCAGATCGCCAAGCATGCGCAGTCGGCCGAGTTCCAGCAGGTCATGGCCGATGCGACCAATGGACGACACTTGTACCTCGCGCTGCGCGACCGCATCTCGAGCTTTGACACCAGCGGACGTCCACGCCTGTGGGACGCGCGCAAGGACCGCCGCGACCTTCAGCGGCCGTCCACAGCGTCCAAATCGAGTGGACGCACAAACAATCGCACCAGTTAGACACCACCAGCGACCGACCGCCAAGAGCAGTGACGCCGCCATTCATTAGATGATGGCCGAAGGTGAGGCTTCTACTGTAACTACACCCTACTTGTCTTTCTTTGATCACCCCTACTAGATTGGCACTCCAATAGTATTCTTGCTGTCGGAGGTCCAATTCGTGCTTGTCTTGGTTGAAGCATTTCGCCAACGTAGACATATAATTTATTGTCAAAAGTCGATCAAACGTATATAAAACGATAGAATCAAGTAAATACGCTACACACCGAACCGAACTTAGCGCCAATACGGTGCGTTTCTATCAGTCAATCGGTCGGTCGCCCATCATTTTATCGCCTGCCCCACGAGCTCCAACACCCAGCAAAAGATGCGTCGGTGGCTGCGCGTGGCGCCCGCCCGCGCGCTGGGCCTCCCCCGCCGCGCGTTGCTGCTCCGCGGCGCTTCTCCCAACGCTACGAACCCGTGCAGCGCTGGGTTCGCGACTGTGTCCATTAGCGACGCACGCGTTGCGCTCTGGGAGCAGGAGCACGCGCGGCAGCAGGCGCAGCTCGATCAGCAGCGCGCGGAGGCCGCGGCGCGCGCGCTGCCCATCCAACTGACGGTGCGGCAGGCGCAGAGCGGCGACAGCTTCACGTTCCAGGGCGTCGCGGGCGTGTCGACGCCCATTGACGTGCTCAAGGAACTGCACGAGCGCGGGCTGCCCAAGATCCAGGCGCTCGCCGCGGTGCTCGAGGACGACGTAATCGACCTGCGCACGCCCATCGAGCGCTCAGGCGCGCTGCAGCTGCTCGAGTACGTGGCTATAGGCGCGGTAAAAACTGCATCCACGGTGGTTCTAACACGCGGTTCAATGTGCTGCCAGCTTCTCGAGCGACCAGGGCAAGCACATCTTCTGGCACTCGTCGGCCCACGTCCTTGGCCAGGTTCGTTCCCATCGCACTGCAGATGGCTCTTAGCTTCATTCGATCCACGGAGTCCGACCCACGCTGCTGTGTGCAACGATGCAGGCGCTGGAGGAGAAGTTCCGCGACCAGATCCGGCTGTGCGACGGCCCGGCGCTGTCGGAGGGCGGCTTCTTCTACGAGATGTTCCTCGAGGACGGGCTCACGGTGTCCGAGTCGGACTTTGACGACCTGGGCAAGCGCATCAAGGCCATCGTCAAGCAGCGGCAACCGTTCGAGCGCCTGCAGGTCACGCGCGAGTTCGCCGACGAGCTATTCGCCTACTCGGAGTTCAAGCGCGACATGCTACACAAGATCCCCGAGGGCGAGGCCATCTCGCTGTACCGATGCGGCCCGCTCATTGACCTCTGTCGCGGGCCGCACGTCCCGCACACCGGTACGTTGTCTCTTGATCAGGTGTATGGTGATGCTGCTGTCTGTCCTGTATGTTTTGCGGACGCTGAGAGAGCGACGCGCGACGACGAGAGATGCCATCTCGTGCGCTGCTCGCTCACCAAAGCCCGATGCGCTCCGCGTGTCGGCTTGGCGTCCAATAGCGACCACTACTGTCTTTCGAACGACTCTGTACTCTATCATTGAGTAGCCACAGAGCTACACGTGGACACACATCTCTCGCTAGCGTGTTGCACCTGTCTTGATACGGTTTTTAACGCTCTTTCCTATCTGCTGCTCTCGGGTATCCAGGCGTGCTCTCGTCGTTCCAGATCACGCGATGCGGCGCGTCGCACTGGGAGGACCGCGCGCTGCTCCAGCGCGTGTACGGCGTGTCGTTCCCGTCGAACGCGATGCTCAAGGAGTGGCAGCACCTGCAGGAGGAGGCCAAGAAGCGCGACCACCGCGTGATCGGCAAGAGCCAGCAGCTCTTCATGTTCCACCAGCTGAGCCCCGGCTCGTGCTTCTTCCTGCCGCACGGCACGCGCGTGTTCAACACGCTGGCCAACTTTATCCGCGACGAGTACCGCCGGCGCGGGTACGACGAGGTCATCACGCCGCTCATCTTCAAGAAGCAGTTGTGGGAGACGTCGGGCCACCTCAAGAACTACCACGAGGACATGTTCATGGTCTCGCAGGGCATCAGGGACGCGTCCGAGGGCGGCCACGAGCACGACGGCCACGGCCACGAACACCACCACCACGCTGCGGACGAAGGCGAAGTGGACGAGTTTGGCCTCAAGCCTATGAACTGCCCGGGCCACTGCCTCCTGTTCCGCGAGTCGCGCCGTTACTCGTACCGCGAGCTTCCCGTGCGCCTCGCGGACTTCTCGGCGCTGCACCGCAACGAAGCGTCGGGCGCGCTGACGGGCCTGACGCGCGTGCGGCGCTTCCACCAGGACGACGCGCACATTTTCTGCACGAGCGACCAGGTGCAGCGCGAGATCTCGGAGTGCCTCGCGTTCATCCAGCACGTGTACGGCGTGTTCGAGTTCACGTTCCAGCTGCGGCTGTCGACGCGTCCGGAAAACTACATGGGTGAGCTGAGCGTCTGGGACAGCGCCGAGGCGCAGCTGCGCACGGCGCTGGACGAGTTTGGCGAGCCGTGGACGGTGAACGAGGGCGACGGCGCGTTCTACGGCCCCAAGATCGACATTGTGGTCACGGACGCGCTGCAGCGGCAGCACCAGTGCGGCACGATCCAGCTCGACTTTCAGCTGCCGCGCAACTTCGAGCTGTCGTACGATGGTGCCGACGGCCAGGACCATACGCCCATCATCATCCACCGCGCCGTGCTGGGCTCGATCGAGCGCATGATGGCCATTCTGATCGAGCACACGGGCGGCAAGTGGCCGCTCTGGCTCAGTCCGCGCCAGGTGGCCGTGCTCCCGATCGCCGACGCGCACCGCGAGTACGCGCGCAGCGTGGCGTCAACGCTAGAGCGCGACGGCGGCCTCAAGTACATCGACGTGCTGGACGGCAGTAAGACGCTCAACAAGCGCGTGCGCGAGGCGCAGCTGGCGGGCTACAACTACATTCTAGTCGTCGGCGACCAGGAGCAGGCCGCGCAGCAGGTCAACGTGCGCACGCGCGACAGCCAGGCGCAGCGCGGGGCCGTGGCGCTCGCGGCCTTTGCCGAGGAGGCCAAGGCCCAGGTCGCGCGGCTAGAGTAAGCGAGCGAGCGAAGAAGCGGTGCGGCTTCGGCTCCAACAAAATAGACACTCGTGAGAGTATGATGAAGGGATATTGGAGCTGTCAGTGCTTTGAATGATGCTACGACCGTCGTGCGTGCTTACCCGTTCCCCACATTACTCGGCGGTTGAGACCTGGCCGACGACGAGCTGGTTGAGCGCGCGGTTGCCGTCCCAGCCGCCGAACAGGAACACGTGCGGGCCGACGCGCGTCGCCGAGTGGCCGTAGCGGTTCGCGGTCTCGACACCGCGCGCGCGTGGGCGGAACCACTCCATGCGCGCCACGTCCAGGACTCGGGCGTAGGACGAGCTCTGCTGCAGCTCGCGCGTGCGCGACTCGGTCCAGCGTCGGCGCTCCGCGCTGCAGTCCTGCGCAGCAGTCTCCCCGCTGGTTAGTCGCTGCTCCCGCGCCTCCATCTTGACGAGTTCGCGCACGTTCTTGTCGCCCATGTACAGCGGCGATCGCTCTGTGCCCGACCAACCGCCGAGCACGAGCGCGAACTGCTCGTCCTCGTCGCCGTCGCTCTTACCGGTGACGTCCGCGTCTACAAGGCACGCGCCATGGCCAAACGTGGCAGTCGGGTACTCGCCCACCAGTCGCGAACGACTCCACGTCATGCTGTCCACGTCCAGGAGGAAGATGTCCTTGTTGTACGCTGGCAGTTGACCTGCTAGCACCGAGTAGCCGCCGTACACCATCAGCGTCGTCGACGTCGCGGACCCGCCGATGCGCACCATGGACATGTTGTGGCGAGCGGTGGGCGGTTTGCCGCGGCACTTGGGCTGCTGCCACGTGAATGTGTGAGAGTCAAAGATCCAGAGGTCTCCCATGCTGGCGACGCCGTCCCAGCCTCCGAGCACGGCCATGCGCGCGTCGTCAATCGCCGCACAGCCGTGGCCAAAGCGTCCGCGCGGGCAGTCGGTCGTCCACTGCACCTGGAACCACGTGAGCGCGTCCAGGTCGAGGAAGAACATGTCGCGCAGCGCCGCTCCCTCTCCATTCTTGCCGACATTTGCGCCTTGCCCGTCGCCGCGGCCGCCGAACACGAACATGCGCGCTCCGCCGTTGAGCAGCACGGCCGAGTGGTTGTATCGCGGACTCGGCATGACCACTTGGTCGTCTTCTCCGTCTTCTGTGGTGATGCCTTGGATCTTACCCCACTGCTTCTTCTTCTTGGGGAACACGACCTCGGCCCACGTCGACGTGCGCAGGTCGAGGCGGTGCAGGTCGTTCAGGTACACGAACGCGCCCTGGCTGCCGAAGTAGTGCCCGCCGAAGATGTACAGCATCTCGCCCGCGAGCACGGCCGAGTGGCCTCCGCGCGCGCTGGGCGCGTCGCCATCGATCGCCGGGACGGTCCACGTGATTTCGACGCGACTAGCTGGTGATGGCGGCTCCTGCGGCTGATGGCGGCGCCGAATCGGACTGAGCTCGCTCGGTGACAGAGGCATCTCGGTCACCACCGCGCGGCGCGAAGAGGATAGTCGACGCGGAGGAGAACGCGAGGACTTGTTGGTAGATGTGCTGACGATGTCGGGGCGCCAATGTCGAGCGAATTGCTGGGTTGGTCGCGTCCTGAACCGCCAGAAAACGACTCCAGCGCGTCGTCAGCTCCACAGGAGCGCGGCTATTTATATATAATACAGCAGAATGCAAACCATAGCGCCGCAGTTGGCACATCGGATGCGTCGTCAAGCTGCCGTCGGCCTCGCATTCTCGTATACAGCGCGCCGACACTGGAAGACGTCGAGAACAGCGCCCGCCTCTCTTGAGGCGTCCGGATGCAGCAGGGACGAAGCTTCTTCTCGATGGCTAGCAGCGTCAACCTGCCTCACTCGCGTCCTGCGCAACTGGCCGGAGGGTACCTGCATCCGCTGGCGCACCAGTAACAACGGACGATATTCGCGGACTGCGACTACGGCAGGCTTCGAGCGCAGGGGAGAGCCATTCTTCTCCACCTGTCAAGTTCCCAAAGAAGACGATCAAGAAATCGCTAAAGACCAGCAGCGATCGTGGCTCTCCAGAGAACAGCGATGCAGCCGGGAAATAAGCTGTAAGTACGATCGACGCGCTTGCGCACAACGCATGGGCTTGGCGTGATAAAACGGTGAGAGCATCATTCATCAAGGACGGCATCGCCGCTTACATGACGTACCGCGCGCCGCGTTCGCCCGGGTCGTGCGGCACCGCGGCATCTCCTTCTGCCTCCCTCTCTTTTCCCCCTGCTTCGTCTTCTATCTGCTCGTGGCGGCGCTTCCTAGACGGTGAGCGCGTACTGCTTGCGGCCGAGGTCAAGCACGGGCAGGTCGCGAAAGCCGCGCACGCCAACCGTGTGCTGCACCTGGTCGAACCAGCGCACGAGGTTGACGAACTCGGCGCGCTGCTTGGCCGAGAACTTGCCGACAGCCGCGTACAGCGCCCAGAAGACGGCGGCGTCCGCGAGCGTCACGCGGTTGGCGCAGAAGTAGGTGCGCGTCTGCAGCGTGTTCTCGAGCACCTTCCAGTGCGTGGGCGCGGCGGCAGGCGGGCACTTCTCGATGCCCGCGGCGAAGTCCAGCCACATGGCGATCTGCGCCTTCTCGAGCGCCGTGGCGCCGCACAGCTCGGCCTCGCGGTCCGCCTGGCGCGCGAAGTGCTTGGCGATCGTCGTGGGCTCGTAGATCTCGTTGTTCTTGCCCAGGCGCACGCGGATCGGGCCCGAGGCCGCCGACGCGATGTTCACGCCGCAGAAGCGCGCCATGAAGCGCAGGAACTCGGACGCCTTGGACGTGTCCAGCGACAGCGACATGGTGGCTTATATGAGGAAGGGGGAACGTCCGGCGCGCTGCTGCTGCTTCCTGCTTGGTGATCTGATGGAATGGACGGCGCCTTTCCCGACCCAAGTCGCCACCACGAGAAAGGCAATCAAACGCTTAAATAACGCACGTATGTTATTTTACGCATCGCAAACAAGGAAAAAGGACGCAACTCAGAGTAATGTCCAGTCTGGAGTGACCCATGTCGTTGTTGTAACCAGGCAAGTAAAGGATCAATGGGTCACTTTATCTGAGCTAAAGAGGTCAAGAGTTGAAGTTTCTTGTGAACGCTGGCGCACTTTCCGGTTTTCGCACTTTCCGTATAAAAATAGTATGGGAACGTCGGTGCAAATGGGGGACCACGTCGATGCGAGTCATTGCCTTTGAGCGCAGACGGAGTGGCTGGAGCGAGCGTCAAGACGCCTCCTCTTGCGCCGAGCTCTCCCTCCGACTGACGGACCCATGCAGGCGACACGGCCGGCGAATGGGGGCGGGCGGCGGCCGACGGGCGTGACGCTGCAGCGGTTCCTGTCGCTGCACCGCGCGTTCTTCCTCGTGACGCTGCAGGACCAGCTGCTGACCCAGCTCGCGTCGGAGCAGGAGCGCGAGCGGATGGAGGAGGTCGCGAGCATCCACGCGATCCTGCACAAGCCGCCCGAGTCGCGGGACAGCCAGGACATCGACGTGCTGTACGACTGGGTGCTCAAGAACGGCAGCACCAATAAGATCTTCCAGGGCGCGCAGGAGATCATCTGCAAGACCATTTGCCGCGAGATGACGCTGCTGGAGCTGCCGCCCAAGGGCGTCGTGTGCTACCAGGGCGACTTTGGCGACACGTTCTACATCATCATCTCTGGGTCGGTGTCGCTGTTCATCGATCCGAAAGCAAAGCTGCGCGCGATTCAAAAGGAGATGACAGGCACGCCTGAACGAAGCGGCCGCTACTTCCGGGGACTTCAGCAGCAGCACTCGAATGGCGAAAACGTGGCCGAAGGCGACGACGCAAACCGGTAGCACGCAAAGCACTTTGGCTCCTTCATCAAGCAAATCACGGCCGGTGGAACCTTTGGCGAGCTGGCGGTGCTGGACCCGACTGCACGGCGGTCTTGTACGGTCGTGTGCGACGTATCCACGTCGTTTATTTGCCTCAAACGCGGCGCGTACCAGCGGCTCATACGGATCACGAACTCGACGCAGCTCGACTTTACGCCCGCCGAGTTCCTGGAGACGCTTTTTTTCTTCGACGGGTGGCCACACGGGGAGCTGACGCGGCTGTCAAATCGTTTGTGGCACCTGTCCTTCGCTGCCGACACGTTTCTCACGCGAATTGGTTCCGAGGCGAATGTGGTGTACTTCATTTACTCGGGCATCGTGCAGGAGACGCGGCCAATGCTCCAACACCTCAATGACAACGGAACAGTATACAAGTGCACCGTGGTGAACACGAAGGACCCGCGGAAACAACAAGCGAGCAACGACCTCCGCGCCAAAGATAAGACGATGGTGCGGAAAGTTGCGCTCGAGCTCAACCTGTACCAGGACCACGACATCTGTGGAGAGTATCCAATCTTCTTCGACAGACCGTTCTGTACGACCGACTTACTTGCAGGTGAGTACTTCATCGATTGTGGTGCTGCTTGCTTATCTTGATGGCCCCAAACGCAACATTCCTTCGCAGCAAGCATATCGACTGACTTTATGGGGAACCGCTTGTGGTGCTGCAGTTACGGATGTCAAGACGCTGATCATGGATGTACGTGCACCTTTTGTGAAAGACATCATCACAGATTGGAGAAGTCCGAGTCAACCCACGTTTATGACTCATGTGCAACGAACTGTTAATGCAGCGGGAGACGTGGAAGGAGCTGTTTTTCATGCACGGACTTAACCACATCCTCGAGTCCTACAACAAGTTTCTCAAGCTTGCCCAAGCGCGCGAGAACTGGCGGAAGATCCGAATGAAGCTCGCTCTTGCCAACCCAGGCATCACACTCACCATGTAAAATACTGCATAACATTCCACTACTGCATCCATTGTCGTTCGCGACTCGTCGTGAAGGCTTACTGACACGACTGCTGGCGGTGCTTGCTCAGTTCAACAAAAGAAATGATGCTCGACGGCAAGTGCATGTGCGGCTGGTGCGGAAGCCCCGATCACATCACTGGCGACCTCGCGTGCCCATCTCTGATTGCCTGCAGAAAGAAGGAAGCGGACCGCGAAAAGAAACTCCGCCCGGCGCGCCCAAAGAAGATGTATGAGATGGGAGTGAGAGCGCTGGCCGTGAAGAACACCGTCAACTTTGTCAGCACGCTGGTCGAATCGGTCGCGACCGTTCCAAACGAGCCGAGCGCCCCACCTGCGACCAACAACAACCAAGGTCCCGATCAGGCTCCAGCGAAACCTCGGCCTTCGCCTGCGCATCCGCCGTTGACCGCGCCGCCGTCGAATGCCGCAGCTAGACGCATCAGTCTGAAGCTGGCCGCGCGGCAAATCGTCGCCGACAAAACTGACAGCGGCCGTCAACCCACTCCGAATCCTCCTGTCACGCCAAGCACCACCGTAGGCAGCCAAGAAAAAGGAGACGCACACACCATAGCTAATGCGTCAGTTGCCCCACCGCACCAAGAAGTGATCGCGAAGAAAGATGCCATCTCGGACCTTCCGGCGCTGTGCAAGGCATCCCAACAACTGTACGCGATGCACCAGCAAGCACTAAAACAGGGAGAGGCGTCAGCCACACCCGAAGCCAAGGCTGAAGACGTTCGGAAGGGGGCGTTCACCGAGTGTCTCGAGGCTCAGTACAAACAGGAAATGCTGAAAAAGGTGAAGCGGGTAACCAACATGAAGGACTACTACGGCACCCGCACTAGCGTGCTCGACACTGTTGCACAAGACCCAGTGCGCCCACCCGAGGAGCGATACTGCTCGCACAAGCAGCCGCGAAAGCCGAAGATCCCCAAGCCAAACCGCCGCTTTGCAAGTTCCAAGACGGCACAGCCTCGACCCAACCGCTTCAATCGCAAAATCAACCGCATGCTTAAGAAGCTGTGGGTCAAAGACCACCCGCTGCCCGTGGTGGAGGAGAGCCTTCGAGATCCGTAAGTGCTATCATTCTGAGTACTTATGGTTTATGGCGCTGGGCAACGTCGACACGCTCAATTCCGAGCCTTGGAGGCTCTGGATATGTCGATCAGTTCGACCAGAAGCGGCTCCAGTTCGTCCAGCGGCAGCATCGTCGCGGCGTCACACAGCGCTTGGTCCGGATTGGGGTGCGTCTCCATGAAGAACCCGTCCACGCCCACCGCCGCCGCCATGCGCGCGATCGTCGGGATGAACTCGCGGTACCCGCCGCTGGTGTTGGCTCCGGGGTGGGACCCGCTGGGGCGCTGCACACTGCGCGCATGCATGAGGCAATCAGACGCTGGCAAAGCTTTCGGCCGCCCCCAAGTGAGACACGAAGGTCCTACCTGTGCGTCACATCCTGGACGACCAAGCCGTTTGAGCGCCGCAGCCTCGGCAGGTTGCGCGGGTCCACGATCAAGTCGCCGTAGCCAAACATACTGCCGCGCTCCGTCAAGATGAAGTCTGCCACCAGGACCAAGAGGATGATTAGCAACCCGGTCAGTCTCGACATCTATCTCCAGCGACGAGTTGGCGGTGCAGTGCTGATGCTACCGTTGTCGCCTTGAGTGACAGCGACTTTCTTGGCCGCGAGCAGCTACACTCCGAGCCACCATCATCAAGGTTCAAGCAGTCAGTTACAGCAGTCGCACGACGACAGCCAAGCGGATGAAGATCGAGAGCGCACCATGGTATCCGCGGACAGCATCTGTCCCTTCTTGAGGTTCACGAGTCTTCCCGAGCGCGCGGCCTCGACCAGCAGATCCGTCTGCCGGCTTAGGAACGCGGGGATCTGGATCACATCCACGGCCTGCGCAACAGGCGCGACCTGGTGCGTTTCGTGCACATCGGTGAGCACGGGCAGCCCCGTTTCCTTGCGAACTCGCTGCAGCATCTCGAGGCCAGCCGCCATCCCAGGACCACGGTAGCTGATGAATCACACATCGTCAGTGCCCCGTGACGTACGCCTCCAGCCTGACCACCAGGCGCACGGACCTGTCGAGATCCTGTCGGTTCGCCTTGTCGAAGCTGGCTTTGAAAACGATGGGGATGCCCAGCGCCTCGCGGATCTCCGCCAGCCTGTCAACGTCGCCATCGTCATCGTCAGCACCACGGCATCAGTAGTTGGAGACGCCACCTTGGTCGTTGAGATGGCGCCGCTCGCACCTGGTCGCCACCGTCATCACCACGCGCTCCGACTCGAGCACGCACGGACCCGCGATGAGGAAGAAGGGATTGGCCTGCCGCAGCACGCGCGCGAGTGCCTGCCGCTCCATCGTCGACACCGTGATGCCTGGCGCTTCAGAACCGACGGAATTGACAGTGATCCACAGTGTGGATGGCAACGCAGCGTTTTCAGCCCATTTTTGGCCAATGAGATCAAGGTACTGGCGAGTCAAGCGACCACGAACGTTTATAAACGTTCGCACGTTATTATATGTTACCTAGTTGCACACGTTAGTCAGACTCGGAGTGATGCCCGCGACGCATTGACGCGAGTGATGCAGTTGAGGATCGGCACCTTCCCGAGCACTACAGTAGACATAGCCACAAGCTGGCACAGCAGTGGCAATACTGTTCATTGGGCCGCGCCTTCATAAGGAGTACTGGCTGCGAGAGTGCGGCTGGTGGTAGTACGCAGGGCGCGAGGCGTTGGTGGAGCCGTAGTCGACGGTCGAGTCGACTCGCTGGTACGGGGATGGCTGCGAGCGGTCCTCGGCCGGGGACGAGCACGCGCCCAGTGGAGACAGGATGGTATCGTCCGCTTCAAGAGCTTCTCCGTACGCGGGCGAGAGCGGTATGCCGTTCGCGTTGGTGCGTCGGTTCTGCTCCATGACGGAGCGGATGGCGTGCTTGAAGGCCGTCTCACGCTGGTTCTCCTCGAGCGCGCTGATGACCATGTTGGCGAGGCGGTCGATCTCCTCCTCCTTCTCTTCCTCGTCTTCCACCAGGCAGCGCATCTCCATGACGAAGCGGCCCATGTCGGCGACGCAGAACATGACGGCGACGATGAGCCCCGGCCCGCGCTTAAGCACCATGTCCTTGTCGTACACCAGGTCCACGAACGCGATGACCCACATGGCGACCTTGAGCCACATGAGGTTGCGGTCAAAGTTGTCGCGCCGCGAGCCGCACTTACCGCACACGGCGGGCGCGTACACGAGCAGCACGGCCGCGGCCACCGGCGGCCACGAGAACGTGTACAGCGTCTGCAGGTCCTGCTCGTCGCGCTCATCCTCCGTGCACGTGCTCGTCGGGCACTCAAAGAAGGAGGCCACGAGCAGCAGCGACAGGTACAGCTCGAGCGCCGCCACCAGCAGGAACTTGAGCGAGCTCTCGTAGACGTGCTCGATGAGCTCGCCGCCGACGGCTGGGCGGTGTCCTTGCGCTTGCTCCTGCTCCTCCATCGACACGCGTGGACAGTCAAGACTGCGGGTGGTTCAGTGCGAGAGGAAGGTGGCCAGGGGAGGCGCTGGTGCGGCACGGAGAGACGCCAAGTGCACCCATTCGTCGCCGCTTTGGGTGCGTATCCATGCCATTCTGTGTGTCGTGGGGCGGGCAGGTTGCGAGTGGCTGAACCTGATACGAGCGCTTCGAATAGAGGGCGGATTCGAAATAGGAACTGCGAATGATAAAATGGAAGAGGTTCTACGGTAGTACTACGAGTAGATGCGAACTTAACGAGTGTGAGTTTTGACATCAACAGGACGTTCGGTAGACGTTGTTAGTAGACGTCGTCAGCGGCGTTAGTTTTAACATCATTTTTGACGTCACCGGACGTTGACTTTTGACGTCAATGAAGGTTAGTAAACGTTAGCGAGTGATCTTGGACTTTGGTCGACGTTAAGATTTGACGTTAACGTTATGTCATCCAACACTTGACGTCGTGAGATGTTCTGCTAGATAGTATCGCTGCATGATTATTGCTTCAAGTATCACAAAACGGCACGGTTTTAGTGCAAATGAGGTCAAATATAGGGGCTTGTTGGTGTAAAACAATGTGAGTTGGCGTAAAACAAGCTATTCCTGCGAATATTTTCAGTAAAACAACCGCGATTAATTATGCAAACCTCGGTGCCTCCGAGGCACCCTCTGACAGCGTCAATCCCGTCGACCGAATCACACCAATGGGGTCGGCGCTGTTGGCGACGGCGCGACGCCTGGCCTGGCGCTCGCGCCGCCTCCCGCCCGCGCTCGTGGCGCGCTACTCAGACGAGGCAACCGCTTCCCCGCCCAAGTACGAGAACGTGCGCAAGCTGATCGTCGGTCTGGGCAACCCGGGCGACAAGTACGCCAAGACGCGGTGCGTAGCGACCGTTGGCCAGCATGCACCTCTCTATTGCTAGGTGGATAATGACAATCTGCTCCTTCTATATGGCGTTGTTGGTTCAGGCACAACATTGGCAGCACGGCGGTCGCGCACTTCCTGGAGACGTATGTGTCCCAAGTGCTGGTACGAGGAGATGCTCTCAATGGACGTTGATCGCCCGTATCCCAGCGCACTAAGTGGGCTTCACGTCTAACGATGCAACAGGGCAAGCCGCTGAAGCTACAGCACGACGCGAGCAACCACGGAGATGTTGCGCGCTTCGCCATCGCCTTCCAGCAAGACGTGGACGGGTCCGCGTACCGCGTGGACGACCTGGTGGACCTGTCGTCCAAGCGGCGCAAGGCCAAGACGCAGGAGGAGGGCGTGCCGCACGCGGACGTGAACGTGGCGCTGCTGCTGCCGACGACGTACATGAACCGCTCGGGCACAGCGGTGCGCACGTTCATGGGCGCGCACCACTGGCGGCTCAAGAAGAACGCGCTGTCGCTGAACCGGCAGGACGAGCTGCTGGTCGTGACGGACGACGTGTCGCTGCCCTTCGGCACGTGCCGCTTCAAGGCCAAGGGCGGTCCGGGCGGGCAGAACGGCGTGCGCGACATTATCAAGTGCGTGGGCTCGGAGCGGTTCGCGCGGCTCAAGATCGGCGTCGGCGCGCCGCACTGGTTCGTCGCCGGCAACACGGGCGCGCCCGCGGGCACCGCCATGGACAGGTACGTGCTGGCGCGCTTCAACGCCGACGAGCAGGAGGCCATGCCCGCGCTGCTGCGCTTCGTGAACGAGCTGCTGCGCCTGTACCTGCACCGCGGCGTCGCGCAGGCCACCACGGTGGCCAACAGCATGGACCTCGCGACCTTCGAGCGCGAGTTTGCCCGTAAGGTTGCGCCAAAGCGACGTAACCACTAGATAACGTTGCAGGAAAGGGACAAGGTTGCGCTTAGAAACGTCCACGAGCAACTTTAGAGACGATAGAGCAACATCACGACGCGCGCAAAGCGTCATCATCACATGCGAAGAACGCATTTTGCGAACGTCAGCGCCATAACCCGATCGTCGCCGCGTGTACTGTATCCTCACAACATTCCTACCATCGAGACGATGGACGCAGCGCCGGTGCCCCCGCCGCCCGTGCTGGTCACGCGCGAGGACCTGCCGCGCATCGTCGCCGTCGTGGTCGCCGGCTACGCGGCCGTCTTCTGGCTCGCGCTGCAGCTGGACGCGTACTTCGCGCCGGACGACGGCGACGACGCCTTTTACTACCCGTGCGCAGCGATCCTCCGCTTTCGCTGACTGCTCCCCCGTAACGAACCAGTGCGCTGCACTAACGCCGGGCCGCGTGTGCGCCGTTGCTGCCTTGTCGATAGATACGTGGGCTATTTCCTCACCGTGTACACGTCGCTGCTGGTCATCTCGCGGCTCATTGAGCACGGTAGGCGGCCACAAGCTGGTGGTATGTATGTCCACCGCTCTAACGGCGTGGTGGTCGTCTGGATGAATGCCACGCAGGCGCGTACTCGCTGTACGAGGCGCTGTGGGCGTGCAACGTGTCGCTCGTGCTCGTCATCATGGGCGTGTTCCTGCGCAAGCCCTTCCTCGTCGGCGTCGCGGTGGGTCTACATGCCCCGCTCTCTACGGTGATGTTCATTGACCCGCGTCTGACCATGACCGCTGCTGTTGTATATGCTGGTTACCTGGGAAGATGGTCACGGTCTCGGGCGACCAGCTCCTGTGGTACATTGACGTGGTCTCGCTCGTGCTCTCGCGCAAGTTCGCGGCGGGCGTTATGAAGTACCTGACGTATCCGGAGAACCGGTCCTTCTCCAAGCAGTTCTTCGCGTCGCACCACCTCTGGTTCCTCCCGCTCTGCCTCTGGGTGACGACGGGCCACGGAGGCATGCACGGCTCGAGCTACGGCGGCTCGTGCGTGCTCACGACGTTCTTGGCCGTCTACTGCCGCGCGTTCTCGCCCTTCGAAGTCAAACTGCGCGGCGATGACCACATCATCTACCTCAACGTGAACGGCGGGTACGAGTTCTGGAAGGACGTCGACATCCCGGTGCTGCACCTGCTCAACCACCGCCACCCGCTCGTGTACCTGCCGTACCTGGCCGTGTCCGGCAACCTGATCGCCAACGGCGTGCCGCACATCCTCGTCATGGGCATCGCGCTCGGCCTCAACTTCAACCCGCTGCTCCAGCACTGAGACCGCGCAGTTGTCCGACGTGATAGAGGCTTGCGAACTACTTGTACAGCGCAGGAGATAGAAAAGGGCAAGCAAATCAATCGTGCCATGCTCCGTGATGCTGTCATTACGCCAACCACGGTCTAACACCTTGCCAAAGTGCCTTGTCATCATGCCCCTATCGTGTCATCGGTTATCACCTTCGCGCCCTGGTCGGCGAGTGGCTGCGGCTGGGCGAGCGACTTCGAGGTCGACGACGTGGGGAGCGATCATCGCGACGACGGCTGCGGCTCGAGCTCTCTCGGCCGCGCCGCTCGTGTCGATCGCGGGAGCCGTGGCGCTCACGCGACCCTGAACGGGCTGGCGCCCTCGCTTGCGAAGCCGAGTTGCTTCGGCTCGAGTCGTGGCGTCGAGAGCCCGAGGGCTCGTCACGGCGTCTCGAATCTGCTCGATCGCTGAGCTTCTTGGGTGCAGACGAGCGCGAACGACTGCGACTGTGACGCTCGTGCCTACGCTCATCGCGGGGCCTAGCTCGGTCAGTGAATTGCTGAGCGGAACGATTCGACGGCGATGGGCTACGTCGAGTGCCACGCTCTCGGCAGTCGCGACGCTCCGACGGCGATCGGCTGCGGCTCTTTCGTGCGCATGAACCCCTCTCCTTCGAGCGTGAACGACGATCACGGGGGTGCTCTTCGTCGTGGCATTCCTTCCTTCCAGACCGGTGGCGCTTGGCGTCGTGCTCGGCATCGGAGTCGCTGCCGCTCGCATGCGCCGACGTCTCGCGCAGACGCTTTTCTCTCTTCGCCTGCTTCTTCTTCTCCTTCTTCTCCTTCTTGGCCTTGCGCTTGGCCTTCTTCTCCAGCTTCTTCAGGCGGCGGCGCTCCTTGCGCAGCTCCTTGCGCTCCCGCTTGGCGCCTTCGTCTTCCGACGAAGAGGAAGATGACGCCGAGTCCGCGTCGCCCGCCGCCGACAACTCGCCGCAGTCGTCGATCACGACGGTCTGCATGGGCGCGGGGCGGTTGTTGGCCACTGTCTCGACGTTCTCCATCTTGCGCACGACGTCCATGCCCGTTACGACCTCGCCGAACACGACGTGCTTGCCGTCCAGGTGCGGCGTCGGCACAGTCGTGATGAAGAACTGGCTGCCGTTCGTGTTGGGACCCGCGTTCGCCATGGACAGCAGCCCCGCGCGCGAGTGCCGGTACCGGAAGCTCTCGTCCGGGAACCTGCGCCGCACAATTGGCCAGCATTCAACCAGTTACGAGAGCCCAACTCCGAAAAAGCAGTGTTGCGTCAAGGGCGACGCACCTGCCGCCGTAGACGGACTCTCCGCCCGTGCCGTCGCGGTTGGAGAAGTCCCCGCCCTGGATCATGAAGCCCTTGATGATGCGGTGGAACGGCACGCCCCGGAAATGCAGCGGCCTGCTCGTCGTGCGCCCCAGCCCGCGCTCCCCCGTGCACAGCGCGCTGTCCGTCAGGCATACCACGCACACGCACGACTCAGGTGAATAACAGACGCTTCTGCTCCATGGAGGCGGCGTGGAGCTCAAGCGCAGCACCGGAAGTTCTCGGTCGTCTTGGGCACGCCGTTGAACAGCCGGAAGACGACGCGGCCGGCCCGCGAGCCGCCGATCGAGACGTCTAGCGCGCCAGCCCATACAGTGTAAACGTCAGCGCCACAAGGTAAACAGCCCGATCGCAGTCGAGAAGGCGCTCCACGCAGAGCCGAGGAGGACACGCACCAAAGTACACGCGCTTCTCACGCGCCATAACTACGGGAAGGACGGTGTTCCGCTATGATCTTCCCGCGTAAAGCGCTTTTGGCGGCAGAAGTACCGTAATATTCATGAAGATTCGTTCTGATTGGTGGAAAATACGCGTAAAATGCCTCATGTTGTGCAAAAGTTGCACGGGACCGAAAGGTCGCGGGCAGTTGCGCTGTCAGCTGTTTGCCTGTTCACATTGGCGCAGTCACACAGCCAACTTCGAGTCCAGGGAGCGAAACATGAGCGACGACACGCCGGTAGGAGCCTCTTTCTCTTGGCGTTGAGGTGCTGGTGGCGGTGGCTGGCGTGGCAGGCGAATGAGTCATCGCTTTCTTGTGCGCGCAGTACGCGGTGAGCTACGTGGACGACCGCCCGGAGGAGGCGACGTACCTCAAGCGGGAGGGGCAGGTCAAGATCGCGTACGCGAACGGGGACACGTTCGAGGGCACCATCGGCTCGGGGCTCGTCAAGCAGGGCGAGGGCACGTACACGTGGTGCCAGCGCGGCGACGACGGGGAAGGTGCGGTGCCTCATGCGGTTGTCTGCCGGTACTGAGGTCTCATCTATGCCTGTTGATGCTGCTGCTGCAAACACTAGTCAAGATTGTGGCGGCGTACGAGGGCAACTACGTCGACGGCGTCAAGAGCGGCGTGGGCAAGATGACGTTCCCGAACGGAGACATTTACCACGGCGAGTGGAAGGACGACCGGATGAACGGCGACGGGTCCTTCATGTACGCCAACGGCGACATCTTCAGCGGCAAGTTCGAGGGCGGCATCCGCTCGGGCAAGGGCACGTACGAGTTCGCTGAGGACAAGAGCCTGCTGGTCGGCAACTGGACCGACAACACCATCACGGACGGCAAGTGGATGTTCAAGGACGGCGGCTCGTACGTCGGCCACTTCGAGGGCGGCAAGCCCATCGGCAACTGCACGTTCAAGTTCCCCGGCGGGCTCCAGCAGGACGGCGAGTACGTCAAGGCTCAGGCGACCAACGAGACTGGAGAAGAGGTGGCCGTGCACAAGTTTGTCGGCGGCACGACCGTAAAAGTGCGCTAGTTGCTAGCTCACAGGCGATCGAGGTGGTCGATGACACAAAAACAACAGAAACCAAAGGCACCATGCATTCCATTTCAGCTGGCATGGAGAGTGACGCCCTCCTACTGAACGTACTTGCTCAGGAAGCGGCGGTGGAAGTCGTTGCGGATCGTGTCGTTGATGAAGCGCTTCTTGACCTCCGGCTCGTTGCGCGACTGGTTCTTGAAGACCACGTCGTCGTTCCAGCGGCGCTTCATCTTGGCGCTGCCACCGGCGCTCACCGCCTCCTGAGTCAGCGGGTTCCCGTGCAGGATCTCCTCGCGCGCCTTCTGCTCGGCCGCCTTGCGCTCTTCCTCCTCCTTGCGCAGCCGCTCTTCCTCGCGCTCCTTCTTGATCTTCTCCAGCTCGCGCATGAGCTCCGCCTCCTCGTCCTCGTCGTCATCGCTACGGAGCAACAGTTCACAACAAATTCACATGAGAACGGATGACATGCGGCTACAACCTGGGGGTCGTCGGCACCTGTCGCTGTCGGAGTCGCTGGAGGCGTCGGAATCATCTACGTCGTCTGCGTCGTCGTATTTGCTGGCCACGCTCTTGAGCTGTGACTCGCGCGCGTCCGCCTCCGCGTCACCGAGCAGCAGCAGCTTCTTGTTCTCCTCCAACCGGCGCAGCTTGTCTGATAGATCCAAGTCAACTCCGCCGTCAATCGTGCCGCTCTCTTGAGCACCAGCGCCAAGCATCAAGCACGCAGGGGCTCACCTTGGGCGGTGTTGGTCTGCTTGCCCTTTTCCTGCTCGTGCTTCTCCTCCTTGCCCTCCAGCTCGGCGCGCAGGTCGCGCAGCTCGACCTCGTTCGCCGTGCCCTGGCCCACCTGTCTGTGGCATTTCCGGGTCAGCATCACACCCACAAGCGTCAGAAACACTTCAAACCACACTAAACAGCCACAAACAAGCTCTTAGTTCCCATATCCCACCTGATCTTGAGCTTGGTGTGGCCTGGCAGGTCGCGCGCAGAGAACTGGTTGCTGGCTTGGCCTGCACACGCGACAACGTGCGTCCGAAAGAGCGTCAGAACACCGAAAAGAACGGTCAAGCAGCCGCAGAAAAGGGAGCAAGCGACAAAGAGGTCCACGCACCGCCGGCATGCCAACCGCCCTCGTTCTTCTGGCCGACGGCGGCGTGCCACGTCGGGCGGTGGGCCGTCGTCATGGAGTCCGGGCGCTTGGTGTTTCCTTTCTTCCTCTTTTCCGCCGCTTCTCAGGCTGTGTCTGTTTGGTGTTCCCGGTGACGCTATCCGATTGGATAAATATAGAGATTGTTAGCGCTTGCGATTTGCTGAAATTATTTTGTCTAGAAGAGTAATAATCGAACAATACTGGACGTAGTTTAGTAAAACTAATTTTGTTGAGTTTTTTTTGAAATTTCGGAGCGAGCGAGAGCGGTGCAAATCACTTGACATTTGTATGCCAAAGGGAAATCTTCACTCAACCCAGCGACCGCGCGAGCGAGAGTGAACGTCAGTCAGTCTGCAACCTTTGGTTGCGTTGCCCGTCGCACTCGTGAATTTGACCTTCTTCGCGCACTTTCCCGCGCCGGATCGGCGATGGCCAGGGCGTCCACCGCGTCGCAGCAGGCGCAGGAGCAAGCGGAAGAGCAGGGGATCCCGCGGCCATGGGGACGGCTGGAGCGCATCTTGGCGAGGGTCGTGCGCGAGGCAGACCACCTGTCGCTCTATCGGACGACGCACCGCATCGGCAGGAGCGACGTTGAGAGCGACATCGTGTTCAAGCAGCAGTACTTGAGCCGCCAGGTGCGTCAACACTCGTCACGCCAGGCTCTCACCCGCCTTGCGCTGACCTCTGTCGTGTTGTGTCGGTGGATGGGATGGTTCACGTCATGATAGCATTGCTCGGTGACCCTGAAGAACGCGGATCCTGCGACCGGCGACGCGACCGTCGTGATCCAAAAGCATAGGTAAGGGGCCATCCGCCGTGGATTTTGGCGCTCGCTTCTTTTGCTCTGGCCTGACAGTCTCTCGGTTTAATCGTATTTGTATGGCTCCCGCGCGCGCACTCGACAGCAAATCTGGCTATTTGTTTGTCAACAAGAAGCCCCTGGCGTTTCACGAGGAAGTGCAGCTTCGACCCGGGAGTATCGTCCACTTCACGCAGCCGGACACGGACACCGCCATACCGCACGCGTACCGCTTCCAAATTCTGTATGGTCTTACCTTGGCATATGATGTTTGCACAAAGTGATGCTTGATCCTCTGACAGTTTGCCTTTGAATACGATTTGTGTAGTCCCGAAGGGTTGACGCCGAAGAACCAGAAGCTTCGCGACGAGCTGAGCGCCATGGAAGCGAAGGCTCGTCCCGCATCGCGGAAGCGCACGCGCTCTCAGGCGCTGGCGTCGGAATCGCAGGGAAGCGCGCAGGACTCTGACGAGATGCCAGTGGCGGCGCGCACGCGGTCGCGTCCTGAGAAGAAGCTGCAGCGGCGGACGTCGACGGAGCCAGAACCTGAGCAGGAGACGCAGAGCGAGAATGTGAACACGTCCAACTTGAGCATGACGCTGCGGAACAAGACCCCATCTCCTCTCAAGGCGACACCGAGCAAGCCATCGCCGAAGGCGGCGGGGAAAAAGCGCCGACGCGTGGACGCTTCGCAGTTGCAGGAGGAGGAGGATGACGACGCGCCGGCTACGCTCCAGAACTTACCGGCGAAGCAACTGAAATTGGCACACGAGAACGCGATCCAGAAGCAGCAGATCAGCAGTTTGCAGCGCGAACTGCAACAGCTCCGCCAGCAGTTTGAGAGTGACCGACGCGCTCATGAGCAAGTTCTTCTGTCGAGAGAAGATTTGGCGGTGCGTCACCAGACCGAGAAGGACGCTCATCGCGCTCTAAAGGAGGGTGCTGCGAAGCGTGAGGTCGAGAACGGCGAACTGAAAGCGGAGAGAGACCGACTCAACGCTGAGAAGGATCAGCTCACGACGGAGAAGAGACAACTTGCAATGGAGAAGGACCAGCTCAAGACTGAAAAGGACGAAATCAAGGCCGAAAAGGACCGACTGGAGGCTACGATGGATGCTCAAACCAACAGGCTCAACGTCCTTTTGGCTGCGCACCGAGAGTTGGAGCAAGAGTACGCGAACGAGAAGGCCCAGCGAAATGCCGAACGGGTCGCGCACGCTGACGAGGTACTGCACGATCTCTCGTATTGATCGTTTCTAGCTGTTATTGCGATGCTGACTGGCTGTATTGTGCAATGACTGCAGGTTCTCGACTTGAAGAGAAAGATCGAGTTGCGTGACAAGGAAATCGGGTACTACAGCTCCGCGGGACAGAGCGACCGATCCGTATTAGCGTACGTCTGTGGTTATACCTCTGACGCGTCGTCGCTTGCACAGTCTAACCGACCAACCTCGCATTGTCTTCGTGTCTGTTCCCTTTTTTTTCAGGCAACGATTGCACGAAGCAGAGCAAGTCAAGCGCAAGTACGAGCGCAGGCAGCGTGATCTCGACCTTTTCGTCCAGGAATGGGGGCGCCAATCGCGCGAGCAGACGCAGAGCAGCGAAAGCTCGGAGGAGTCGCCGTCAGTTCTCGCCGCTCGGCGTATTTCCCAGGAATCGAGCGCGGGCAATGAGCACTCGCCAGAGACGCCGAACCAAGCTGGGCCGAACGGGCCAGTGCCGCCCACCGATGGTCCGGCGCATATGTCAACGACACGCGACGATGAGTACAAAGCCGGGAGCAGCCAGGAGCTGACGCAGTCGCAATCGCAGTCGCAGTCGCAGCCGCTGTCGCAGGATCTGTCGGTCTATATTACCGGTCCGTACCGAGGTCGGCCTGCGCGACGACTGCTGTCGACCTCGCCCGACGAGGAGATCAAGCGGCAGCAGTGAGCTCCGCCGCGTCATGCTAATGACTCGTTTGGTCGTGTTGGTGCTCAGGCACGTCCGCGCCGGGCAATCTGAGCTGCAGGTCACATGGCACGAGTGCGAACGCCCGAGCGGATGAATCCGGCGCTCGGCGGTTGGGTTGAGGCATGGGCAGCTCGCCAGAGCGAAGCGAATTGGAGACGGACATGTAAGTAAGGGGTCGAATTTTTGACGGACTAACGATGTAGTGCCTCGAGACCAGCTTATAAATAGCAACTACCTGTACGTGACCGCGGTTCGCGACTGCTTGGTGCGTGAATCCTCCTCAAGGCGTCCCTCCCTTCCTGCTCACTGTTCTCTTCAAGCTCACACAGCACAGCACAAGATACGTCGTTGGCAGCCCAAGATGTTCACCAAACTCGCTCAACCAAAGGCGGCGCCTCCGCGTCACGGCACTGGCACCAGCAGCCAGTCTGCCACTTTGGGAGCGTCCCCCACCAAGTCTTCAGCATCGTCTCCAACGAGAAGCAAGCCGCCGACCGCGTCGCCTCTGCTGGATCTCGAACAGTACTTGCGCAAGCGCGACTTTTCTGCCGCACTCACACTACTGCGCGTGCAGCAACGGCAGCATCAGCATCAGCAGCAGAATGAGAAGAAGGCGACGGGCTCGCTTGCGAGCAAGGCGGTCACTCCAGATGTGCGCTTTTGGCGGCGCAACACGTGGTGGACAGCGTACTGCGACTTCCAACGGGGCGATATTCACGCCGCGCTCGCGGGCTTCAACCAGCTACTGGAAGAGGAGGAGGACGACGCCGGCTTCGATAGCGAAAGCGAGACGTTTGTGGACCCGTTTGTGGCGCGTGACAAGCTCGCGTGGCGCGTCAGCCGCGCGTGCTGCCTCTTCTACTTACGCGACTTCGACGCTGCCGAGCAGCAGGCGATGCGCTTGCCGCGCGATGCGCTCTGCAACCGCCTGCTCTTCCTACTCGCCCACGAGAAGACGCGGCAGACGCTAGATGAATCCTCTGTGTCGGCGCTGCTGATAGATCGGCACTCAAGGCTGGCACCGCAGTTATCTCTGCGTGACCAACTCGCCGTCGCGTTCGCTAGTTTCTCCCGGCGGAATTATACCGAAGCTGTCGACGCGTACAAGCGGCTGCTGACCTCCAAGTCGACGGGCATCGGCGCGAACGCGGCCGCCGTGCACGTGTACCTGGCGCTTTGCTACTACCACCTCGAGTACTTTGACGTGGCGGCCGAGCTGCTCTCTGCGTACCTGGAGGCAAACCCGAGCAGTTTCTTCGCCGTGAACGTCAAGGCGAGCTGCCACTTCCGCTTGTACGGAGCCGACGCGGGCTTGGGTGTCCTAAACGACTTTGGGGCGCGCTTCCCCCACCATCCAGCTGCCAGTCTGCTCGATACAACGAGTAACACCGCCGTCAAGAGCAGCACTTCGTTGCCGCTGCTTGACGTGGTGGCGCACAACCGCGCCGTGTTCTGCGAGTCGATGGCGGACACATGCGAGACACCTGACGGCTCGGCAGAAATCATCAGCAGTGCGTCACCCACCGAGACAACGCTGCAGCAAATGGTCGACTGCTTTCCAGAGGCGCGTATGAACCTGGTGCTGCTCCATCTTCGCAACCGCTCCTTCTCTCGTGCGCTGAAGCTGCTGGAGGATCTTGAACCGACGACGGACGCCGAGCGGATGATCAAGGGCCCGCTCCTCGCGCTCGTTGGAGAGCAGAACGGCATCAGGGACCACGTTTTCCTCGCCGAGAAGCTCTTCCATGTACGTGTCACCTTTCGTGTCGGTCTCGGATTCTCACTTGCTCACATGAATCGCTCTTGCTGGTTGCTCAGGCGGTCGGATCAGCACCCGACAGCGTGGATACGATCCCGGGACGACAGAGCATGGCGTCCTACTTCCTTCTGCGCCGAGAGTTCGCAGACGCGCTGGTCTACCTCGAGTCGATCGCCTCGTACCTGGCGCCAAGCAGCGCCGCCTTCAACAGGAACTACGGCTTCTGCTTGGCTATTGTTGCCACTTCAGGCGCCACCGATAGCGCGACGTCCACCAAGTACTACCAGCAGGCGCAGGAGTGTCTCGAACGCGCGCGGAAGCTCGGCAAGCGCCTCGCGAACGATGTGGCGCTCATTTCGTGGCTCGCCCGTTGCTACATCCGCGGCAACGTGAGCAACAACGCCATCAACGGTAGCCACGTCCGCGCGTGGGAGTTATATCTGGAAATGGAGAGTATGGCGCCTCCAGTGGATGCTCGCGCAGTGCTCAAGGTCGTGGCCAACGAGTATTACCGCTCGCAGCGCTTCTTCCTGGCCGCCAAAGCGTTTGACGCGCTCGAGCGCCTCGAGGACCCAGTAGACCCGGAGGTGTGGGAGGCGAAGCGCGGCGCGTGCGTCGGCTTCTTCCGTCAAGTCGCGACTGGCGAGGAGCGCGACTCGCCAGGTGACGGCGTTAAAACGCGTGCAGTGGTGCCGCCACTGCTGTCCACACGTGTGGACGAGGTGCTGACGTTGCTCGCGAGGTCCAGGAACGCGCTTGAGGCGTCGAAGCTCACTGCGATGCTCAAGAAGTGGGTCACCACGTTCAAGTTACGATGAGCGGCTCGAGCACGGGTGAGTTACGCATGATTCGTAAGGTATGTGTTGCTGCTTATGTGATGACCACCCGTCTTTCCAATTAACAGGCTCCATCCAGACCTGCGCTCCATCTATTACTCGCGTCGGTATTGCTCCTTCTTGGCAACCCGGGGGAGAGAGCGGACGTATAACGGCTCCTGCATCGGGTGAATGAGCGATGCCACATACTTGGCCTGGTGATTCTTGGGCCAAACAACCAGCTGAAAGCTGGTGAGCAGTGTGGCCGTGACCTTCATCTCCAGCATGGCCAGGTGCCTTTCGAGGCACACCCGGGGGCCAGTGTGGAAGACGGGAAAGCGGAACGTCGGCACGTGCTTGATGCGCAGTGCGTCGCCATCTCCCTCGAGCCAGCGTTCAGGCTTGAACTCGTGCGCGTCGTTGCCCCAGAGCTTCTCCATTCTGCCCATGGCGAACGTCGAGAGCCCAATGCGAGTGCCTGCAGTAACAAACGTGCCGTCGGACAGGAGGGTGTCCGTCACGCATGTGCGGATGTTGAACGCCACTACTGGGTACAAGCGCATGGTCTCGCGGATCGTCGCTTCCAAGTAGACGAGCCGCTGCAGCTGCTCCTCCGACGGCAGGAACGGCGAGGACGCTTTGTCGGTCGCATGAGGCGGCCAGTGCTGGCTCAGCTCCTCCACAAGTCTCTTCTCGACGTACGGGTGGGCGCGATGCAGTAAAAGACCCAGCTGAGCGTCTGCGTCGTCGAGTCACGCCCGACGACCAGGAACCCGATCGCAATGTCACGCAGCAGCTTGATGTCCCCAGCGTCGCTCGTGTTGCTGTCAGTCTCGACGCGCATCTCGTCCATGAACACAGACACGAGGTTCTTCCTCCTCGTGCTGGTGTCGCTGTTGTTGGCGACGAGCGAGCGGTTGATCAGTGTCATGGCAACGCTGTCGATGCGTGCAAGGTGACGCAGCACCTCTCGCTCGGCGCCCCACCCAAGCGCGCGCTGGAGTTTCCAGAGCCATGGCGGGAGCACAAAGCGACGTCCCATGACGGACTCAACACCCTCGATCGCGAGCATGAACTTGTGCAGGTCGTTGCCATCATCGTCCCACTGTTTGGCATTGTGATGTCCGTCAGCGGACGTACCGAGGAATCCCATGGTCACGCCAAAGCCGATCTCCGTCGCCACTTCGACCGTGAAGTCGCTCAGCAGCGCTGACAAGTTCACAGCCACCTCATCTCGTGTGGTATCGACGCCGCCATCATCTGGGCGCTCATAGCGCTGTAGGAACCGATGAAGCGTCGTCGCGTGTCGGTGGATGATGGGTATCACACTGCCGTCTTTGTCCGCACCGTTGCCTCGGAGCATGCGAAGACTGAACAGCTTGGCGAACACGCGCCGCTGCACCCGCTAGATCTCGCCGTCGGCTCCGAAAAGACTGTCACCCGTGAGCTCGTAGAAGGTGTCATGCACGCGGCGCTCGAAGCTGTAGAAGTGCGTCTTGAGCACGTCCTCGACCGCGCGAGGATCCGAGACCACGAGCATGTCTGGTTGGCCGAGCACGCGGAAGAGCACGGACTCGCCGTCCACACGCGCGCACTCGTCGCGCAGTTTCCAGGTCAGGAACGTCGATGGGCCCATGGAGATCGCGTCCCACGTGTCACCAATCAGGGGGAGCACCGTCCTGCTGCGGTGCGGGGCCTTGGGCACCGCCTTGGTCGAAATGGACGGCGTTGAAGAGACGACATCGGGCGAAGACTTGCGATCGACGCGGAAGGACAGCGCGATCAGTGACACCAGCGCGAGGGTTGCAGCGGCAGTCGCCCCCGTGAGTATCACCGCGGGCGGAATATCGTTCAGTGAGAAAATTGCCACCAGTGCCGGGTGCACGTAGTAGGTGAACATCTCCATTACCGCGCTGGTCGATGTTCACTGGTGTTGGACTGGTGGAGTGACGGCGGCCAGGAGAATCGGAGAATGAACGACCGCTGAGCAACTCGCGGATCCAATGCGAACGCTTGGACGTGCACCAAGTGCACCCTGCCGGACTCTGTCGGAGTTGGAGGCGACGAACCGCGTACTGTAGCTCCTCGTGAACAAGTGCTCGCGTCATCAGAGGGGGAGATGGGGGAGACCACAGCGGGGAACGCACGCGCGTGTGCGAGGTGCAGGCCGGCGCCATTGATACTGTACACGTCAGGTCCGGTTACTCAAGCCACCGACAAGTCCAGCGTTCCGTAGCGAGAGCGATGCCGTTGAGATGGCGCGCGCGCCACGTCGGACGCGCCTCGCATCATTCCCATCCCCATCACACTGTTGCCGTCACTTCAACCTGCACACAAACGATCCGATCCGTTCTAACACTCTTTCGACTAAAGCCCCATCTACTGATTTACTGTTAATATGACAATCTTTTGCGTAACTAGGTAAAGCGTAACCCCTGCACAAGTACCGTGACCCTGGAACTTTTCAGCGTAACCCTCTGTGGACCTCCTCGACTTTCGCTGCGTAACCCTCTTCAACCCACCTCATCACCATGACAAGTGCACCGACTTCCAGTTGTACCGGCGGTGTAATAAAGGGCTCACCAACAACTCCCAGCCCCACATCTCGCCACCATCGGCATCAAATAGGCGGCGCCCATGGTCCTGTCGTCGTTCCTCCAGTCGCTGACTGCGCTCCCAACGGCGACAGACGACGCCAGCTCTTCCTATGCGCAGCTCGCGCTGATCGCGGCGGCCGCGGCCGTGCTCACCGCCGCCATGTTCCACCTCAGCCGGTCCGACGCTCAGCGCGCCAACCGACTGGGGCGGCCGGCGGCCGAGTCGCCGACGGCGCTGCCGCTGCTGGGCAGCACGGCGGACCTGGTCAAGAACGTGGACCGGTTCCATCACTGGATGACGGACCAGTGCCTGCTGTTCGACGGCCGCCCGTGGGTCATGCGCGCGCTGGGGCGGCCCGACGTCATCGTCGTGAGCTCCGTGCAGGCCGTGGAGGACGTGACGAGCGCGCAGGCGAGCAACTTCGTGCGCGGCGAGTACGCGTACGAGATCCTGCGCGACCTGCTGGGCGACGGCGTCATCACGCTGGACGGCGAGGCCTGGGCGCTGCACCGCAAGGTGGCGGCGCAGCTCTTCACGGCGCGCGCACTGCGCGACTCGCTGCTCGCGACCGTGCACAAGTACACGCGCGTGCTGCGCGACGTGTTCGCGGACGCTGCGCGCGACGGGGACCGGCTCGACCTGTTCGCGCTGCTCGGACAGTTCACCATGGAGGCGTTCGCCGAGATGGGCTTCGGCGTCGAGCTCGACTGCCTGCGCTCTCGCAAGCAGCACGCCTTCCAGCGCGCGTTCGACGGCGCGCAGGAGGTCATGACGGCGCGGCTCATGGCGCCCGACTGGCTCTGGAGGCTGCAGCGCAAGCTCGGCGTCGGGCTCGAGGGCAAGCTGCCGCAGTGGCTGCGTGGGCTCGACGCCATCGTGCTCGACATGATCTCCAAGTCCATCGTCATGCACACTAGCGGGGAGAAGCGGCAGGACCTCATCTCGTTGTTTCTCGACCACTTGGCGGCCGACAACAGCTCGTCGGACGTCCCCGACGCCAAGTACCTGCGCGACATGGCCATGCAGTTCCTGCTTGCGGGCCGCGACACGACCGCGCAGACGCTGAGCTGGTTCTTCTTCGCGCTCAGCGAGAAACCGGACGTGGAGCAGAGGATCCGCGAGGAAGTCCGAACGCAGATCCCAGCGCTGCTCACGGATGACGACTACTCGCCGTCGCTCGAGGACACGCAGACGCTTGTCTACACGGAGGCGGCGCTGCGCGAGGCGCTGCGGCTGTACCCGTCGGCGCCATTCAACGCCCGCGACGCTGTCCAGGACGCGGTACTTTCGGACGGGACGTTCGTCCCCGCTGGGGCCCGCGTCGGGCTGCCGCTGTTTGGCATGGCGCGCATGCCGAGCATCTGGGGCCCCGACGCCGCACAGTTCAACCCGGAGCGCTGGATCGACGGCGCGACCGGGAAGCTCGTCAACGTGTCCGAGTTCCAGTTCCTGACGTTCCACGCCGGCCCGCACCGGTGTCTCGGGCGGCACCTGGCCATGGTGGAGATGAAAGTCGCGGTCGCGCAGCTGCTGGCCAGGTTCCACGTGCGCGTGGTGCCCGGACAGACCGTCACGTACCAAATGTCGCTCGCGCTGCCCATGAAGAACCCCTTCATGGTCGAGATCGTGCCCCTAGAAGTGTAGCAGCCTGTATGGCCGAGTGAAAGCTGCATCTCCAGGAGTTGAAAAGGGATGGCAACGTACTTCTAATTTGTATGCGTTCGCACTCGTCCAGCTTGCTTTAAGGTCGTTCGTGCCGACGGCACCTGGTTGTTGCGGACCATCCTCACACATTTGCGTCTTCCGTAGTCGAGGTCTCTGCCAGGAAGAGCACAACGGCGAGCTGCGCGCCAAACGTGATGTCGCCGCTGGGTGTTTGAATCGCTGGCCGGTCGACGAGCTCGTCGGAGGCTGTTGCGGAGTGTTGCACTCCAAGGTGGCGACCACAGGAGAGCGTCGACCGCGGTGGTGCCAGCGTCTCTTGCTCTACTCTGTCGATCAGCCAGGTAACGTACTCGACAGGGTCCTGGAGGAAGAGGTTGCGGACCACCACGGACATGGCGTCTGACTCGGGACTGTCCGCAGCGTCTGGATGCTTCGGGTTCTCTAGGCTGCTCAGCAAGGAAGCAAAGCGCCGCTTGGTCTTGTCGACGGTCTGCGTGGGACGCGTCGCGATAGTAGTTAGTGTTCAACGAAGCAAACATGCAGGGCAAACGCAGCACGTACGTCTTGCTGCTCTCTGGAGAGCGAGCCGAGGAAGAGCTGGAGCATCGCGCGGCTGACGTCACGGATGCGATCGACGTGGTCGTTCGAATCGTTCTCACCGTCAGCTTCATATGCGGAGCTTTCGCTTGCGCCTCTTTTCAGGGTCGCGAGAGCCTGGCGATAGTACTCCATCGCTCGAAAGGACTCCCCGACACGCCCGGCCACTGCCGCCAGCTGCAGATCCGACGCCAGAATGTCCTCGTGAGAGCTCGGCAGTGCGTCTTTCCGCATCGCCAGCGCTTTCAGAGCCATGCTGTACGCGTCTTGGTCATTGCAAATCATTTCCGCCGCGAGGTAGTAACACGACGCTGCAAGCATTTTGTGCTGCGTTCCGTCGCCGACGTTAGCTGGAGGGCTCAAGTGATGCTCGTAAATGGCGATCGCATCATGAAGCACGCCCAGCGCTTCGTCTGGGCCTTGAGAAGCGGTCGACTGCCACCGACGGTACATGAGCATCGCTTGACGGCGGCGCACATCCGCGTACGGCAGACTCCACCTGCCCAGGCTTTGACGCGTCAGCTCTGCGCAGTCCGCGAGCACCGTCTCCGCTCGCTCCAACTCTCCAGCACTTGCGCAGACGTCTACCATCGTCATGAAGATGTCGACCAGCGCCGAGCTGGACGGTCCGAGGTGCCACTTGGTAGCGCTCACGGCGTCCATGAAGTGGCGTTCAGCGCTCGTCACGTCGTGGGAAAGACCGTCGAGCTTCATCGCGACTGTGTGCGCACGAGCAACGGCCGCGTGGTTCTTTGGGGCGACTTCAACAGCGAGTGTGGCGTATTCTCGCGCATCTTCATTGCGATTCAAGCGCAGCGACAGCTCGGCTGCACATGTCAGATAGTGGCTCAGCGTCACTTGCTGACAGTCGCCACCCCCTCCGGTCAAGTTCAGAACCGACAGCCGGAGTTTGACGTTGTCGAGCGCCGCTTCTAGTTGATCGCACGCGATCAGCTCGTCGGTTGCGGCCACGATCTCTTCACACTCCGCCGTCGTCTTCGCTGAGGCTTTGCTCGCCGGTTCGATGCTGACGAGATCTTGCTCGGGCACTGGCGAAGGAGACCGGAAGTTGTACTCCATGTGGTCACACAACGCGATGCTCGTCTGCGCCTGAACAGCATGGAAAAGCTGCGGGAGATGAACGGACTCGCCGCTCGCGATCGACTCGAACATAAGCGCCGGGTGGTCTCCGTGCAGCGCAAACTTGTATCGGACGCGCGGCAGGATGCGGTTCTCCCAGAACGACTTGGAGTCTGGATGAGATGCGGCTCCGAACAGCAGGTTGAAGAACTCGATGGCAACACGAGCCGCGCTTTGGTGAACAAGTGCGAGCCGAGCGTCGTCGACTGCCGATGGCCGTGTAGCATCGGCACCGTTGTTGCTGCTGGCGTCGACGTCATCAGCGCTGTTGCTGGCTGTAGTCATGCTCGCAGAGTTTGAGCTGGCGATGCACTCGTGGACGATGGCGCGAAGAGAGATCCCCAGCTCGACTTTGGCAGCTCGCGCGAGCATTTCACTCAGGATGAACCGCCTCGTGTCAGCCCGCGTCCCCAGTGTGTAGCACTTGCCGAGGAACTTGATATTGATCCCAGAAGCGTGGAGAGCTTCGGTCAATTCTTGGGAATGCACCAGCTTCAGCGGCGTCGCCTCGAGATCAGCCATGAAGCCTGGGATGACCACCTCCATGAGGTGCTCGCAGGCGCTTCGGAGAGCAAGCTGCAGCAATCCAACGTCTCGTGCAGATGCTGCATCAAAGCTGGAGGGAACCACTCCTTCTGGCATCGCCTGAGTCGATGCCAGCGCGTTGGAGGAGAGAGGGATGTATGAGCCGTGCTGGTGCACGAACTCACGGCGCAAACGGCCCAGCGTGATCTGCGGTAGATCTCCGTGAGAGCCCACGCCGTCGTCGTCGAACACTACGGGCGGGAACAGGCTCGCGAGATTATGTAACATGACGACCGGAACTCCACCGTCAAACTTGATTGAGCATCTGGCCTCGCTTGGGAAGAATAACGGGAGCGTGAAGCCTTCGCTCGGCTCTGCGTGTTCTGGTCCGGGGGAATGACCCGGGCTTTCACTGAGCAAGCCCAGCCGTTCAAATGCGCTCTGGAGATCGTTTTTGATGGAGTCCTCGATGCCCCTCAAGCTTCCCAGACTCAATAGCGACCGGCCCGCCTCAATCTGTGTCGTGTTCGAAGCGATGACAAAGCAGCGAAAGCCGAGGTAGTCGACAGTGCACTGGAGCGGCACGCACAGTCGATACGGTAGTGGCGATGACGGCTTACCGGCTGCATCAAATCGCCCGTCGCGCTGAGCTTCTTGGGTCGCATTTTGGAGAGCTTGCGCTGCATCAATCTGGTGCTTCAAGATGTGACTGAACTCTAATTGAGTCTGGGTAGCGTCGAACGAACAGGATGATTCGCTTTGTGACGCAGTCAGTTGAACCACGGTCCTGCGCCATGACCATATAAACCAGCATGCCGTCGTGATGATAACGGGTCAAGCTGCCGTCGAGCCACGTTGATGCAGCGAGTCCGTCGGTTGCCAGGAATCCATCTGTGTCTGCGGTCGGTAGAGATCGGACGCTTCTTGCTTCATCAGGGAGTGATAACTCTTCGATGATCTTGCGGACGACCAGCTCGCCACCTTCGCGGAAGCGATTGACGAGTGCGGCAACGTGCAGCTCACGCACAAACGGGTCCGCAGTCGATGGGTCACTCAGCAAACGGCGGTATTGCGCATCCCAGTCGATTCCACTGCCGGAGAAGCTCAGGGTTCCAGGCGAGTGCTCTAGCTCGACATCTCGCGGGTTTAACTTGTTGCCCGCCACAGACTCGTCAACAACAGCAGTACTGGGTAAGACTGGATTGGCACCGGCTCCCGTGTCACGCTTCGCTTGCGCAGCCTTTTCGTTCTGCACTCGCTCCATTACGTGCTGCGCGTTGTAGTAGTTGGTCAGCCATCGAAGCAATCGGTCACGACTGATTTTCCCCTGCTGGGTCGGGTCAAGTTGCTGCTGGATCAGAGCGAGCTCGGCGTCCGCACCCTGCCATCCTGCGTGTCCGAGAGAAACCGTTGGGTTATCGATGTAAGGGTAAACGCATATGCCGTGGATATTGACTGGCAACGTGGAGTGCAGTAAAGCACAGCCGTGGATGGGGAGGATATCTCTCGCAACAGAACGCGTAGCTTGCTGGTCTCCAGCTTGTCCGTCCGTCGAGGGTCGAGCTGTGATAACAGAGGACTAGTTAGAATCCGCGATGATCAGCGTTTGGAGCGAGAACCAGAGCTAACGCACCGATGAGAACGCCTCTGCTGCCCGCCGCACCTTCTCCGCCACGCTATTCATCACCACATCATGGTCCACAGAGCACTTAGAGACACCTCCCACATACAGTATAAGTTCGACCATGATGTCTGCATACATAGAAGTAGCCTTCCCCTCGGGCGAAGCGGCAGACGCTGCAAGCTGAAACCACGGCACAAAGGAAGCCAAGCGCACATAGAAGTTAGGGGAGGCTTAGCAATCGAATAAGCGAGCTCAGCTTCAGTCGTGTCCGCACCGTCAGCGCCGTCCTCCACTCGGCCAGGTCCTTGTCCGACACGCACGCGAACGTCCCGGGCTTGGACACCTGCTCCGCCGCATGCCTTGTTAATGTATGCTGCCAGGCTTTGACGCGCTGCATGCCCTCCTTCTCGGCGCACCTTGTCGTTCGGGATCAGGTGGAAGACGTGCTTGCGGTTCAGCTTCTTCTGCGCTCACGCCACCATCGCGTTAGTCTCGCGTGGCTCTCGCCCTTGCATTCGCACCCAAACGAACCTCATCAGCAGGCGCGAACGAGCAGACCGCGAGGTTGAAGGCGCAGTTGCTCTGGCGCGCGCCGGCCCACGAGAAGCTTGACTGCTGCTCGGACGCTATGGGGAAGCACGTGAGCACGCGGCCGTCCCAGTGCGCCCACTTCTCGGACCACTTGGCGCCGAACAGGCCCGCGCTCAGCTGGTCAGCACGCGGGACGCTTAGTGTTGCCCCTCCATAGACCAGTCACACGCACGCAGCGGCCGCCATCTCACCTTAAAGAGCTTGCCGGACTTTGGCTCGGCCGCCATCTTCCGCCTTGCTGCACCTTCTCGACGTTGAAGCGCCGCGGCGAAGAGTGAGGGACGATTGCAAGATTTATGTGAGCCACATTATTTACGTAGAAATTTGGTGTATGCGTCCTGATTTAACGTGGTGTGGTTATGTTGTGGCGGAGACCGGTGGTTGTGTGTGCTGGCGAAATGCGGTGCGGTGATTGGTCGCATGGGTGCACCGCAACGGATAAAAACGTCGAGCCCCCACCGCCGGCACATCACGCACCTAAAGCAACGTCTATCACCCCGTAAAATCCATCTCTACACCCATATTGGAACTAAAAGCAAGCACTAACATGGAGGTTACGCTTTGGTTATTTCTCACCTTTTGACCGGATCCGACCTTGCAGTCGGCCAGGGCCATGGGTGTCAGCCGAAGCGCCGAAAGTCGACGGAACGAGCGGCGCTCATTGATCGATTGGCGGCGGCGGACCCAGGAGCAGCACCCGACAGGATCTACGGTATTGTAATAGAAGAGACCAGCACCATGGGCGCGGAACAGGCCGAGCAGCAGCCGGAGGTGACGCTCTCCAAGGAGGAGGTGATCAAGCTTCACGAGGAGTGCGGCAACCTCAAGTTCCTCGAGCACATCAACCTGTCCAACACGGACAAGTGCACGGAGGCGTCACCGGCCTACATCTACTTTATGCGCGGCCTGCAGTGCTCGCGCGACCCGCGGCTGGCGTACCACTTCTGGGCCAACTTCGGGCGCAACCAGTTCCACCTGTTCACGGGCCAGCCCAAGGACGAGCAGATCCGCGCGACCATCGTGCTGTACGCGCCCGACCTGGACGACCTGGAGCGCTCGCTCGAGGGCGTGCGCGAGGAGCTCAAGGACACCAAGTTCGCCGTCGAGCGCGTCAACCGCGGCGGCGCCTCGACGCTCGACTACCCGCGTGAGAAGTGGCACGAGGTGTTTGACTTTGACGCGTACGACCACCTCAAGACGCACGACCCGTACGGCAACGACATCCGCGTTTTCACCACGCCGCGCCACTACTGGTCCATCTACAAGTCGCTCGGCAAGATGCTGCCGGTCACGGACGGCGTCGAGGGCAAGCCGCAGGGCATGCCATTCCTGTACTACCCGGCGCGCCCGGGCATCGGGCGCGGCATCGCGCGCTTCTTCGAGCACTACATTGGCGCCAAGACGACCGTGGTCGAGAAGGCGGACGGCCTCGTGCGCACGAACGTCTGGTGCGGCCCGCTGCAAGCCATCGTGTTCGACGAGCTCGATTCGGAGCGCGACAGCAAGGGCGAGTACGACGGCCACCACGTGTGCTTCCACATCAACCAGTTCAAGGAGAAGTTCGACCTGGCGTACAACGAGTCGATGAACTGGAACAACGTGCTCTTCTTCGACCGCTGCGACACGTGGACGGAGGCCAACCGCGACCAGCAGTACCGCATCCTGCACCTGATCGACCCGGTGGACCGGTCGTTCCTCATGTCGTTCGAGATGGAGATCCGCTCGGCGCAGCACTTCCGCTACCTCATCCACCGCGGCGACGTCACGGAGGAGCAGGAGGCCGCCAACGAGGTGCTCCGCAAGAAGAACCTCTGAGCGAGGAGGGCAGGGGAGCGCGGCGCGAGGGCGGTGCATATGTGTTTGTGTGACTGAACTCCATTGGAACTGGATCGAAGCGTGGCGAACTGCCTGCTAGCAAGCTTGTAACAGGGCGAGAGCTACAACGGAGAGCACGCAGCGTATCCCCACGCACCGAATCCAGTTAATGTCAGGCATTTCTTTTGATATCATGCATGGTTAAGCCACTGAGTGCGTCTGTTTCCTCCTTTCAAGCTGTCAAGTGCACCACTTCCTACGTCTAGTCGCCGCTCAGTTCCCGTCGGCGTCGTCGCCGGCCTGGCGCCAGTGGTCCACGAGCGACTTGAAGATGCCGTCGGGCTTCTTCTGCAGCTCGGCGGGCGAGTCGAACTCGGCGACCGTGCCCTTCTCCATGACGAGGATGCGGTCCGCGTCCAGAATCGTGTTGAGGCGGTGCGCGATCGTCAGGCACGTGCAGTCGCGGAACTCCTCGCGGATGCTCTGCTGGATCTGGCGGTCCGTGTCCGCGTCGATCGACGCGGTCGCCTCGTCCATCAGGATCACGCGCGACCGCTTGAGCAGCGCGCGCGCGATCGACAGCAGCTGCCGCTCGCCCACGCTGAAATTGCTGCCCTTCTCGTCCACGGGGTCCTCGAGCGACGCGACGGCCGAGGTGGTGAGCGACGCGCGCTTGAGCGACGTCCAGATCTGCTCGTCCGAGTACTGGTCGAAAGGGTCCAGGTTGGAGCGCACCGTGCCGGAGAACAGCACGGGGTCCTGCGGGATGATGGCCACGTTCGCGCGCAGCTCGTGCAGCCCGATCTTGCTGATGTCCACGCCGTCGATGGTGATGGTGCCCGCGTCCAGTTCCGTCAGTCGCATCAGCGCCACGATCAGAGAGCTCTTTCCGGCGCCAGTGCGACCGACAATGCCGATCTTCTCGCGCGGGTTCACCGAGAACGAAAGCCCGCGAAGCACGCGCGGGAGGCCCGGGCGGTAGCGCAGACTCACCTGGTGGAACTCGATCGCGCCCTGCGACGGCCAGTCGCCAGCCGGGCGCAGCGCGAGCGACTTGCTCTCGAGCGGCGCCTCCGTTGGCATCTCCGTGTACGTCTGGATGCGCTCGACCGACACCATCTGCGTCTGCAGCTGGCTAATCATGCGCACCGTCCAGTTGAGCGACTGCGTGACGCTGAACGCGTACGTGAGCGACACGCCCACGAGGCCCGCGAACGCCGCGCTGCTCTCCTGCGAATGCGCGACAACGGCCGCGAGCGCGGCGCCAGTGGCGATCATCGTGCCCACGAACTCGAGGCGCAGTGCGAGCCAGCAGTTGATGGAGAAGTTGAGGAAGTAGGCGCGCTGGTTCTTGTCGAGCAGCGTGTTGTTCAACGTGATGAACGTGCGCTCCACGCGGAACGCGCGGATGGTCGGGAGGCCGTCGAGCGTCTCGGACAGCAGCGCGAAGATGGGCGAGCGACTGATCGAGTCGAGGCGCTGCAGTTCGCGCGACGTCTTGATGAAGTAGCGCTGCGAGCACCAGTAGCTTGCGAACACGGGCGCGAGGATCAAGACGAACATGGGCGTGATGTACGAGACGGTCGCGAGCGTGATGATCACCGCCACCACCGTGTTCAGCAGACCAATCCACGTCGACGGGATGCTCTCATCGACGGTGTAGATGTCCTTGGACAGTCGATTGACGATACGACCGAGCGGCGTCGTGTCAAAGAACGACACGGGCGCGCGCAGGATGCGGGTGAGAAGCTCACGGAACAGCAGACGACTCGCGTGGAGCGAGCCGAAGTACAGCAGCAGCACGCGCACGAACAGCGCCACGCCGTAGACGGCGTTCAGCGCCATGTACACGTACACGTAGAAGAGCTGCGAGTGCGAGTTGTTCGGGTCGCTGCCTGCTTCCGACCAGTACGAGATCCATACCGTCGACACGAGCGTCATGCCCTGCGCGACAAAGAACGCGAGCACCACGAACGCGAACGCGATGTATCCGCCGAACGCGCGCATCCAAGCGCGGTAGACAGCCCACGAGACTTCGCCAGTCGAACGGTCTTCGTCCACCATGAGCGCGCCACTCTTGGCGTCCGTGTCGGCGTTCATGCTCCCAACGCTTTGCGCAGACGACAAACGTGAGCGGCGGTCAGAGTTTGAGCGGCTCTGGCGACGGCTGCGAACCGACGTCGACTCGTCATCATTTGCGTGGGCGTCCTCCTCGTCCGAAAACACATCTTCAACGTCAACGGCGGCACTCACTTTGCCTTCCTCATCCTCGCTCGTGGTGTCACGCTCGGTGTAGTTCGCGACCATCTGCGCCAGCATCGACTTCTTTCCCATCAACTTCTTGTACGACCCGCTCTCGGCGATGCGACCGTCGGCCATGACAATGACATTGTCGCACTGGTTCACGACGCCCAACGAGTGCGTCACGAGCACCACCAGCTTCATGTGCAGTGCCTTCTTGATGCAGTTGGCAAAGATGTCGCTGCCGACGTGACTGTCGACCGCCGACAAGATGTCGTCAAGCAGGTAAATATCCGCGTCCTGGTAGACCGCACGAGCGAGCGCCACCCGCGTCCGCTGTCCGCCACTGAGGTTGATTCCCTTCTCTCCAATCTCGGTGCGGTCGCCCGCAGCCAGGATCGCCAAGTCCGCGCGCAGGCAGCTCACACGGAGCGCTTCCTCGTACTTGGCACGCTCAAAGGGTAGCCCGAACGTGATGTTGTCGCGCACAGTCGCGTTCTGGATGAATGGCTGCTGCGAAACGTACGCCACCGATCCGCGGAGCGCCACGGAGCCGTTGGAGCATCGCGCGTCGCCCAGAATACCCGAGAGCATCGTCGACTTGCCGCTGCCGACGGCGCCGACAATCGCATGGAGCTCGCCGGCGTTGGCGCTGAAGTTGATACCGCGCAGCGTCGGCAGCTGAGCCGAATTGGCGTCGAACGCCGCCAGCACACCATCCACCGCCTTCCCATCAGACGGAGTAGTGGTCGAGTCGTTCGCAGGCTCCGCATCCCACTTGAAGTCGGACTTCTGCACAAGGATGCCAACGTCCTTGAGGTCGCCCGAGCCAACCATGACACGCTCTTCCGCGAGGAAGAAGCTGCGCAGGCGCTCAAAGCTGACGCTCGCCTCGACAACGTTGTTAATCACCTGCGGGAGCATGAACAGCGGGAAGCGGAGGATGTTGAACAGCGCCAGACTCGTCAGCGCCGTGCCCACGTCCAGCGTGTTGCCCAGAAGCACGTAAGTGAGGAAGGACACGACCGTCACGAGCGCCGGCACAATGGCGAACACCGTGTTCGAGCCACTCTGCGCCAAGATGTAGATGCGCAGTCGACGCAGTTCGTCGTCGCGGAACTTCATGACGCGCTGCGCAAACGAGTTCTCCCACGCCTTCATCTTGATGACCTTGATGCCGGACAGCACCTCGTGGCATATCTTGATGCGCTCGTCCTTGACCTTCATGAGCTTCTGCTGCAGCGCGCGCATGGACTTGGAGATGAGCGCCATCACCGGGATGAGCAGCACAATGACGGCAACGCCCGCGAACGTGGCGACGCCAATCTGCTTCCACAGCAGGACGCACGAGACGACGATCTGGAAGGCCGCGTACCAGACGCCATGCAGGTACGGCGTGAGCTCCTGGAGGCGCTGTGCGTCGATCGACATGAGGTTGGTGATCTCGCCCGTGGTCTTCTTCTGGCGCGCGGCCGCCGACAGCACGAGCGACTTCTCGAACACGGCCGTGACGATGGCGCTGCGGAACTGCATGCCCGTCTCGAAGCAGTAGAAGAAGTACTGGCGCAGCGCGAACGACTGGATGACGCCCGCCACGAAGATTATGCCCGCGTACGTCACTCCCTCCGACAGCGACGCCGTCGGGTCGCCGAGGTAGGCGATGATGTCCTTAATGATCATGGGGCCGACGAACTGTAGCGAGTCGTGGATGAGCTTGAGGAAGCCCGCGACCACGAACTTGAAGCCGAAGGCCGAGCCCAGCGCCCACGCGAGGCTCGGGCTGGCCTTGCGCTTCTGGCGCGCCCAGGCGTCCGAGAACTTGACCGAGATGGTGGCCGACCGGTTCTGCGGGTCGAGCTGGTACAGGTCGTCGTACTCGAGCGGGCGTTCGTTGCCGAGCTTCATGAGCGGCGTGACCCACGAGAAGAAGACGGCCGACCAGCAGCCAGAGTACTGCGACGGGTAGCGGTCGCCCAGCCCCGGCGACTCCCAGTGCGGGACGGCGCCGGCGCTGCTAGCAGCCACCGCGCCCTTGTCGCCGTCCACCACCACGCTCACACTGATGTTCCCGCTGTTGCCGCTGCCGCTGCCAGCGACGGGCAGCAGCGGCTGCTTCTCGTCCTCGCGAGCCGACGTCATCTGTTGACGGGGCCCTCGCTCTCGCTCTCCTTCTTACGTGTGTGAGGCGCCGCGGCTATTCGGAAGTGAGCGTTGGGGCCAAGCGACGGGAGTCCAACGCCTTTCTCGTTTTCGGTTGTTGCTTTCCTTCCACCCAACGGCCGCACGTCCTGGTCGTTGCCGCCGGCGGTTGGGAAGCGCTCCGTTCGATTATCTGTTTCCAGTACATCTACATAAAATGATCGCATAATCTTGTAATTGACCAATCGTATGTCCAAGTTGAAGTGGAAATTGACTTTATTAACCAATAGTGAGTGAGTGAGTAGTCAAACGAAGATACTTTTTTTGCGCCAATCATTGAGCATGCGACAGTTTACTGGGTAGGAAAGATTACGGTATCAATTGCATTTGCAAAGCAAGATATCTTCATTGTATGAGTCGTAACAGTTTTGATGACTCAACGAGCCAAATTCACCGTGCAAAAGAACATATTTCATCGCTCTACCTTGTAATGAAAATAATGGGACTTACGATTGTGAACTGGGCACTTTCCGTAAACAAAACAATAAGCCACCATCACTCACAATGGCCTGAAGGCGGCAAAAGGGAATGGGCGTCGCTCTTCACCAGTCAGTCGCGGGTGATCGATCTCCGTCACGACGGTTCCCCTCCAGCACTACGGTCAGTGCAGCATTATCCTCCGTGTGCAGCGATCAACAGGCTTGAGACGCAACCGCCGGGAACACACGGCCACTTCAAACGGGGCAGCGGCTCGCCGACCTGCTCGTTCAAGCGGATGCGCTGGCCTGCACGCCCGACCTGTGACCGCTGCTGCGACTCTGGATGGTCGTAGCGGACAGCAGCATTGCGAAATGCAACGGACGTCGCAGTCTCTCGGCGAGGAGTCTTGGGACGGGTATGTAAGCTGTGATCTGTATGGTGCGCTAGTCGTCGCCCCTTTGGTAGCTCGGGGTGGTGCACCGAGCTTGTAGCAGCGCGCACCATACGCGCCGTTGCGCGGGCAACGCCGCCACTCCAGTCGGACCGAGAAAGGACAATGAAAACTTGGATCTGATGTTGTGCGCGCAGCTCGCGCACAGTACAACATTGCGAGCAGCACGGGGTCTACTGTACAGTGAGGTGGGGCGAGGGACGCATCATCAGTTTAGTTCTTCCTACTGGCGCTTTTGCTTCACAGTGAACTCCAGAAAATGCTCGATGGGTGATGTTCAGGTCTCTGCTCGTTGGGGATGACTCCGTCTTGGAATGCATCATCCACCCACATAATATGCTACTTCTTAAGTATTTCGAAGCCGATAGGTTGAGGAGGCGCCCTCAAGATGCCCCTCCTCTCCTCTATATGACTTGAGCCAACGTCGACAGACCAGAGTCCTATCGCTGGGACACAATCCATTTGGGTCCAGGTTAGGCACCCTGTGTGGATGCTGCAGCGAGTTCGAAAAAGACGAAAAGCGAGTGTGCGGTGGTAATCGTCCCAACACGCACCGAAGAGCTTCGTTCGGCTCATCACAACCAGGCACTCACAGTTGGACAGACCAGACGACTTTTCGAACAGATACGCTCCAACAGTGCTGCGCTGCACCTCTTCAACTTGAACTCCACCCGTTAGCCCGTGATGCACAGTACGCTTTTCCTGCATGGTTTGCCTCCGTCCAACACCAAGCCTACTTAGCGTTCCAGACATTGTTATTATAGCAGCTACAGTACTGTAGACGGTGACTCCCCTCTTGAGTATTCAAGCTCTGATTCATCACTACGAGCCTGGGCGTCCAATGTTCCAATCTTGCACCACATCCCCAAAATACATGCTAGACCGCACAGCTCGGCTTCCTCGGAAGTTTCATTCCGCAATTCACTCCCTCGAAGCCACTCGACGTCTCTCCGCTCCCGTCACTCTCGCAGTCATCGAAGTTCGATCGACAATGGGGCAGCTGCTCACTATCATGGCGGTCGTCGGCGGCTGCTTGGCGCTCTTGCAGCTCCTGCTGGCCATGAAGTCCACTCAGCGCGACAAGGTCGTGGCTATTACCAGCGAGAGCACGAGCGGCATGGGCACGCGCAAGGTGCACTCGCTGCCGACGACGTTGCCGATCCTGCTCAACACGTGGGACCTGGTGCGCAACCTGCCGCGCATCCAGGACTGGAACACGGACAACTGCCTGCACTTCAAGGGCGAGCCGTTCATGACGCGCACGCTCGGGCAGCCCGACCTGACCAACGTCTACACCCCGCAGGCGGTCGAGGACGTGCTGAAGAACCAGTTCGACGCCTTCCCCAAGGGCTCGCACTTCAACGACAGCGTGCGCGACCTGCTCGGCCACGGCATCTTCGCCGTCGACGGCGACCAATGGGTGCACCAGCGCAAGACCGCAAGTCGGCTCTTCACCATGCGTGCGCTGCGCGAGTCCATGGCCACTGCGATCCAGAAGCACGCGGTCGTGCTGCACATGATCCTCGGCAGACACTCAGCCGATGGCGAGCCCGTCGATCTGTTCCGACTGTTCAACCGGTTCACCATTGAAGCGTTCGCCGAGATCGGCTTCGGCATCCACATGAACTGCCTCGACGACGAGGAGGAGCACCCGTTCCAGACGGCATTCGACGGCGCCCAGCGTGCGCTCGCGTGCCGGTTCACGCGCCCGAGCTGGTTCTGGAAGGCGCAGCGGTGGCTGGGCGTGGGCATCGAGGGCGAGCTGCAGCGCAACATCCGCGTCATCGACTCGACCGTGCTCGACATTATCGCAAAGTCGCTCGAGCGGCGCCGCACCGAGCCGAGCAGCAACAGAAAAGGTAGCGGCGCTACTGGCGAGAGCACGTCGTCACCGGAGCAACCTCGGGATATCGTGTCGCTGTTTCTCGACACGATGGACACGTCGCCCGGTCTCCACAACACCATGAAGCCGACGGCGCCCGAGCAGCAGGACGCAGAGTTCGACCCGCGCTACCTGCGCGACATTGTGATTAACTTCCTGATTGCCGGCCGCGACACGACTGCGCAAGCGCTCTCGTGGCTCTTCTACAACGTCGGGCGGCACCCCGAGGTCGAGCGCAAGATCGTCGACGAGATCCGCGTCAAGCTCCCTGGTCTGATGGGCAGCTCAGCCAATGCGACGCCATCCATGGAGCAGGCGAACGAGCTCGTGTACCTGGAGGCGGCGCTGCGCGAGACGCTGCGGCTGCACCCGTCCGTGCCGTTCGTCAACAAGAAGGCGGTGCGCGACGTGGTGCTGTCGGACGGCACGTTCATCGCCGGCGGGTCGATCGTGGGCATCCCCATGTACGCCATGGGCCGCCTGCCGTTCGTCTGGGGCGACGACGCGGCGCAGTTCAAGCCCGAACGCTGGATCGACCAGGCGACCGGCCGGATTGCGGCCGCGCCCGCCAGCAAGTTCGTGGCCTTCAACGCCGGCCCGCGCACGTGCCTGGGCATGAACCTCGCGCTGCTGGAGATGAAGCTGGTGGCAGCCAGCCTGCTGTCCAAGCTCCACATCGACTTTGTCGACTCGGACAGCGTCATGTACGCGTTCTCTCTCACGCTGCCCATCAAGGGCGCGCTGCTCGCGGCCGTCTCGCAACGGACCGTGTGAGACAAACGACACGACCTCACCAAGGAATGACCTCTATAGGCGAGTCAGTGTATCTCGAAGGCGCGCCCACCTGGATACAATCCGGCTACGCTACGAACGCCGATAAAGAATGCATCCGTTGCGTCGCGCGTTGTGGTGGGCCGACGAGCGACGCACGCCGCAACAATATCTTGAACTAAATATGCACAATGGGCGGCTACTTCAACTGTTTATTGCCAACTTGGTCTTATTATACAACAAGTCTCCTCGGGTCGCCGCTTCGACGGCGTTCGATTTCCATGCCGCACCGCGCGGCGCTTCCAAGTTTTATGTATTGGCGCCGGTGCTTCTGTCTCCTTCCGGACGTCGCGACGGCGCCTGTCAAGTCGCTGCGAAAAGCGTCGGGCAGCGCAGTAACCGGCGTATCCTTTGTCCGCGTCGTGCGTGCCAACAAGCGCCGCGTGTCCCCTCGACGCGACCGCCGCCGCCGCCGCCGCCGGGCCACCCCCAGTACTGTACAGCGCACTCTGCACACGCTGGACGCGACGAGATGACGGATGCGGCTCCGCATCGAAATCGATGGAAAGAAGTCAGGCGCGGACAGTCAGACAGTGGCGTCGGTTGATATCTTTGCGTCGTCTCGGGCGGCCGTCGAACGCCCGCGGACGCAGGCACGACAGGGTTGCGTGGGTTCAGCGGCGCGTCGCGCGGCGCGGCGCGGGGAGCGACCTCCCCGCAAGTCGACGCATCGCCTGTGCGCAATGGCTTTTGGGTGTGAGTCGTCGTCGCCTCCGACCTGCTCGAGATGATTCCTTCCGTACGTGTACGAGGGCGTGAGGGTGAGGGTGAGCGCACGCAAGTTGAGTCGCCCCCGAGCTCGTCATTACTGAAAATCCGTCCACAGATCCAAGCACAAGCCTTCCCATTGCCATTGCCGCCTCCCGCGCCGTCGGAGACCATGCCATCGCTGTCGACTGTGACTCTGGCGTCGTCGCTATGCGAGTCGCTGCTGCTGCTGCTGCCGCTGCTCCTGTTCGTGATGGCGCTGCTGCCGTCGTCGTCACTGCTGCTCGCGCTCAAGAAGCAGCCGATGAGTAATTACAAACTGCCGCGGTCGCTCGGGTCGGCGTGGCGCAACTCGCTCGACATCTACCGCAATGCCCACCGGATGCACGACTGGACGGCCGAGCACTGCCGGCGCCTCGCGGGCGCGCCGTTCGTGCTGCGCTCGCTCGGGAACCCGGACCAGCTCGTGGTGTACACGCCGGCGCTGGTGGAGGACGTGCTCAAGACGCACTTTGCCGACTTCCCTAAGGGTGAGTACGTCGGTGACGTGGTGCGCGACCTCGTGGGCGACGGTATCTTCGCGGCCGACGGCGCCAAGTGGGCGCACCAGCGCAAGACAGTGAGCGCGCTCCTCTCCAAGCGAGCGCTCCGCGATTCTATGACTGCAGTCATCCAGCAACGAGCAGAGGCGCTGTACTCCGTCCTCGCCACTCGCACCACGGGCTCTGACGCCCCGCTAATCGATCTGAGCAAGCTGTTGAGCCGGTTCACGATGGAGACGTTCGCGGAGATTGGCTTCGGTATCCGCATGGACTGCTTGCACGCAGACGCGGAGCACCCGTTCCAGACCGCGTTCGACCGCGTGCAGCGAGCGATCGCCTCGCGGTTTCTGCGTCCACGGTGGGCGTGGAAGCTTGCGCGGTGGCTGCAGCTTGGCCGCGAGCGACAGCTTCATCGCGACCTCGACGTCATTAACTCGACGGTCGTGGACATCATCCAGCGCGCGTGTCAGCAGCGCCAGCGGCATCATCACAGTTGCAGCATCGACGGGGACGGGGAGCAGGAAAGCGAAGCAACTCGGGGCGCTACCGACATCGTCTCGCTGTTCTTGGACAGCATGAAAGAAGACCAGGAAGTCGTGGTCGACCCCATGTACCTGCGAGACATCGTGGTGACGTTCATCATGGCCGGACGCGACTCGATTGCGCAGGCCACGAGCTGGTTCTTCTACTGCCTTAGCATGAACCCAGGTGTCGAGGCGCGCATCCGCGACGAGATGGCCGCCCACGGCATCGGCCTGATCCAGCCGGGGACTGTCTCCACGGACGATGCGTCGATGCTGAGCATGGGCCAGATGCACGAGCTCGTGTACCTCGAAGCGGCGCTGAAGGAGACGCTGCGCCTGTTCCCGTCGGTACCGTTCTTCCGCCGGCGTGCCAAGAGCGACGTGGTGCTGTCCGACGGCACGTTCGTGCGCGCCGACTCGACCGTGGCGCTCGCAACCTACGCGATGGCGCGCATGCCGTTCGTGTGGGGTGAGGACGCGGCGCAGTTCAAGCCCGAGCGCTGGCTCGACCCCGAGTCGGGTCGCCTGCACTGCGTGTCGCCCTTCAAGTTCAGCGCCTTCAACGCCGGCTCGCGCACCTGCGTGGGCAAGAACCTGGCCATGCTCGAGATGAAGCTGCTCGTCGTCGGCCTGCTGCGCCGCTTCCGCATTGCCGTCGACCGCCCCGAGCGCGTCACGTACGACTGCTCCATGAGCCTCGCCATCAAGGGCCCGCTGCTCGCGCGCGTCTCCCCGAGCTGCTGAGTGTGTGCGCGGCGCGAGCTGTAGACTATCGTGTACCAAGCTGTAGACTATCGGTGTACCACTCCTCTTCATCCGATTATCCAAGAAAACTGTACCCATAGCGAGTGTAGCTATTGTCAATAGCCTATTGAAGCCAAAGTGTCACTAACACGAATCAAAAGTCAGTCTTTCAGCTTGTCCGTCACTATCAAAGCTGTTTGATGTCACTCTTTTTCATGTTTTCCTGACCATCACTCCTCAACCTGTCCCGGGCCGAGCCGAATAAGAAGGAAAGATGGCGCCGATCCCGGTGTGGACGAAGAAGGAGTGGCGGCCGCTGGCGACGGAGCTGTGTGCGCATTTCCGTAAGAAGAGAGCGGAGATAAGAAGACGAGACGGCGGCGGTGGCGATTGCGGTGGCGCTACGGTGGAAGCGGACGCGACGATGGAGGAAGAGAGCGAGGACGAAGGCGACGGGATTGACGACGGGATTGACGACGTGGACGGCGGCGAGGAGCTGCTGCTGCGCGCAGACCGCGTGGTGGGGAAGCTGTACATGAACGGGTTCATGGACTGTACGCCGCAGCAGGTGGACAAGCAGGCACGCGCGCTGGCGACCAAGTTCCGCGTCCACTCGCTGGACGAGCGCGCAGACAAGCTGCTGGAGCTGGCGAGCCGCTGCGACTACCAAGTGCTCAAGATGCTGATGGAGCTCGCGGTGCGTCCGACCGCGGCATCCGATGAAGCCATTACCGTGGATTACGCGCGCGAAGGAGTCGGTAGTTGGGTGGACGAGGCGAGAGGTGGCCAAGACGCAAAGGAAGCCAAGGAGGAAGCACTGAGGGATCAGCTGATCGACGAGCTGGTCCAGATATCCACGAACGACGAGTGGTATCAAGAGTGGGAGGACACCAGCGATGAGGATGACGATATGATGGAGGACAGCGACACTGGCAACAGCCAAAGACCCGCGTGGCCAGTGGAGACATCGTTCGCGCAGTTTCGACGACCGAAGCGACCCAGCACCGCGCTGGAAGAGGGCGACGCGGCATACCATGAAGGCAACAAGACGGACGAACTATTCAAGACGACGCTGGACGCTCTTGTGTGTGACACCGAGACTTCGAGCATGCGAGACGCGGTCGTCCAGTATGATCAGCTCTCTGAAGAGGAGCTTCACGACCACCTTGTGCGGCGGAACTTCCCGCTAGTTGACTCGAGCGGTGATTGCTCATTGAACTGTGCGCTGTATGGAGCAGCTCCTGGTACTGCCGTGATGATCGTCGACTTGGAGGGAGCAGACATTCCATTCACCATGGATCGGCCTTGGCTGCTTTGTCACGCGGTCGTAGCCGATGCCAAAAAGCAGAATGCGGCGCTCCCAGTGGAGCTGGTACACGAGCAAACGTGCGTCAACTTGGCATTCCGAGCGTTGGAAGGCGTAGAGTCGGACATGTTTGAGTTGCGTACCCGCAGTCAAGCACTTCGACTCTTCCACGTGGAGTTTCATCCGTCCGAATTTTGCCCATCGACGCCGGCGCAAGGGATCGCAGTAAGCCACCTCTCTCCAACTGCTCTGCGAAACATTTTGGGTGACTTTGCGCGCGTAGCGTCCGATCTCCAGCTACTCCGCGATATCCAAGCTCGCCTTCGCGCTACATCAAGCGGATTGCCGGCCTCTGTGACAATCGACGGGCTGGCAAGTGCGCTGTCTGAAGTTCTCTGGCTGGTCGATACAACCATATTGAGCGTGGAGCAAGAGTGCCATCACCCGAACGAGGGAGACAGCCCAGACGACTGCTCGTCATTGGCGGTATCTTGGTTCGAGCGTAACGCATCTCGCACGCAGTTGACTCTGCTTGGAGTCCACGGACGATTGAAGCAGCTGTTTCGAATGGTCTCGTGGCTGTCGCGCACGCTGCCGTCTTGCTTGGGAAATAGTTCATCGAGAGAAACAACGCGAGAAGTTCGGCCTGGCGAATGTGCGACGGCGGTGCTCTCGACACTGTACCGCTTGCTGGAGGAGGAGTTCATTGAGCAAGCAGACGCTGGGCTGTTTGGCGACCTGTGGGCAAGCGACGACGGTCTTCAAACATGGAAGTGGACACGATACGATGTCCTTCTCCATCTCTTCGTGGGTGCTCTGCGTCCGTACCTCGATCTGATGCAGCAGCTGCTCTTTGAACGGCGCGGATACACTCCAAGCGACTCGATTGAGTTGCCTTCTGAGCTCTTCTTCGTAAGCGCGGCGCCAGTACTGCTAGCTAACCCTGACGACCAGAGTTTCAAGGCCGGGCTTTCGCAGCTGGCTCCATTCGGCGTCGACGTCGAGCTCGTCCCCGTCTTTTTGAGATCGCTGGCCGGTCTGATGAAGGACGCTCTTGCAAGTCGGCAGATGATGAACCGATTCTTGTCGACAGAGCAACACACCGGTGCAAAACTAGACCTCATGTCACCAGTGAAGGCGTCGCTTCAAGAGCTGTTCACTCATGCCGTGGAGCGCGCCGGTTGGAGAGGGCTCGGTGACATTGTCGTTGGCAGTGAAGATGATCAGAAGTGTCCGCCGTGGCAGCCTCGGCCACTGCAGGTGACTCCCGTGACTCAGTTGCTGGAAGAGTGCTTGATCACGCACCTCAAACAAAAGGTACGCTCTCATGCGTGGCCGTTCACGTGGCTTGTGTGCTAACGTCTTGCGCGTTTCCTCCTTTATGACAAACTGCGACCGTTGTTGAACAGTGTCACGAACTCAACGGAGCGATCGCGGCAACCTTCCGAGACCGGCTGCAGTATCTGGACTACATCGACGCGCTCCGGAAGTTTGTCCTCATGCAGCAGGTGAGTGCTCTCGACCAGTCTCGGAACAATGAGTCCTCTTCTGCTTTGTAGTAACGGTGCTTGTCAATCCTTGTTGCTCGCCGACGTGTACTCGTTTACAGCAAGACGTGTTCAGCATCTTCAGCAAGCAAGTCATGGCTCGGATCACGGAGGATCCGATTGGCTGGGCGAACAGCGAGCGCATCAACGACATGTTCCAGGGCGCGATCCAGCAAATGCTGGACGGTAACATGGTGTCGCCTGTTTGCCGGCAGATTGGGGAGCGACTCCAGATCCGGATCGATCCGAAGCAATTGAGCTCACAGCTCATTGCGCGAAGGATCGACCTCTCGTCTATCAAGTGCTTGTACTTTACCCTGTCGGCACCGCAACCGCTGCGAGTGCTCTTCAGCTCGAGCATCCTGCAGAAATACTCGAGGATATCGGTGTTCCTTGTCCAAGTGAAGGCGGTCGAGTCTGCTATCATCAAGGTATGGCTGCCTTGAATACGGTTGTTCAATTATAAACTGTCCCTGATGGTTTTTCACTATGGAATGCCTGCAGTTCAAGCGCGGAATTCGCTGTCGCACGTGCTTTACTCGGTACGTGAGGTCCAATTTGAAAGTGCTCAGCGCTTTAGTTGGCGATGTATCATCTGAATGACCATGTTTGTGCGCTGAAAGGTACGCTGGCGACCTTCGTGGCCCGCTCCTGCAAGTCGCCGACATGCTTCACTACACCAAGAGCTTGATGAACTACCTCACTGACCAGGTACGTGATGAAAAGCGCACAAACGGAATGTCGTTCCCCCCAACACTGGGTTGCTGCATATAACAATGTCGTTGAGTAGATTCTCAGCGAGGAGTGGGCGAGGTGTCGAGTTGTGCTGACATCTTCCAGCGACCTTGCCGCGGTGAGCACGGCCGATTGCACGATTGTGTGGCTAGATCTCTGACTAACGAACGGACTGTTCCCGTCGACGGGTGTGTGTTTGGAATGCGTGTCGAAGATGAACGAAGCGCATGAGCTCTACCTCGATCAGCTGCTGAATCGGTTCTTCCTGCTCGAGAAGGTGCGCAGAGCATGGCCCCGATCGCGCACTGCTACCAGACGAGAGAACCAATCGTGTTCGTTGATTGTGTTATGCATGACAGCACGCGACCGTCATCCAGTACATCCTGAGCACGTTCAACCAGATCATGCGCTACGTTCGGCTACTAGAGGACGTTGTCGAGGTCACCGAGCGGTCCCTAAGCGCTGGAAGCGGACACACGATCAACGACTGCGACGACGAGACCAAAGAGGACGGAGGAGCCGGCAGCATGTTCGCGCTGCCAGCCAACGCGTCTCAGCGCGAATCCCTCGACAAGTGCGCGGGCGAGTACAAGCGCCAGTCGCACTTCCTGGTCGTGATGCTCACGGCGATGGCCAAGCACGGCGCGTCGACCCACGTGAGCGATATCCTGACGCGGCTCAACTTCAACTACTTTTACCACAGCCAGCAGCAGCAGCAGCAACAACAACAACAGCGAGCAGCGATCGGCAGTCGAAGCCGGCAAGCTACCAGCGCCCGCCGCCAGTTGTGACCTCGACGCGCCGGCGTCAGAGCGTGCCCTCAAAGCAGTATGCGGGAGTCGAGTACGGTACAATACCATGCTCGGCGTCCAGGTTTCTAGATCGCAGCAACTTGAAGTGACGTCGGCGAGAACAGCAGCGCACACGAATCGGCTGCTTGCTGAGCGCCATTGCCGACGATTATACTCGGTTGGTTGATATCCTCGCGTCGAACATGCTGCCTTCTCGACGTTCGTGCCGGGAGGAAAGTGAATGCCGGGCGTGACAGTCCCAGGTCGGAAAAATGGAGGCTTGATGCTTCAGGGTTAACTTATCAGAGTAGTTTAAAACTCGTAAACAGCTTGGTTGTATGAAATCGCGGCTTCAGCAACGAAACCCGGCAAGATGTACTTACATTGAACAACGCTATACAGTACATAGCGACTTTTTTTATCGAATGGATTACGCCAAGTGTGGCGTTCCGCTATCAATTTCAAATATGACCAATTACTATCGGTTAAATTGATTATAAAGGTATGTGATTGGTGGAAACACTGGAACAGATGATCAGCACTTCAACTTCAACCGCTTCCATCGTGAGGAGCTCCGGTCCCACCACAGCCAGCCAACCTCTTGTATTACAGTATCTAAAGCATAACTACTACTGTACTGTTTAGTGGGTAGTGCCACCGAATGCACTGCAGCTGATGGATCGACAGCCAAGGTCGACGCCTTCCTGGACATGCCCGCTTTGCTTTCCATAACCCACCATCAAAATGCATCACACTCGCCAATCTGCTTCCTTCTGGCGCTCTTCCGCGACTGTTTCACCCGCTCTGAGACACCACATCATCAGGCAGCATGCTCCAGTGGCTGTTTGATAGCGCGTCGGTATCGGCGTCGCTCTTCTCGTCGGCATTGCCGTTCCTCCTCATGATCATCGTCGCCTCGGTCGCGCTCTCGGCCATTACGCGTAAACCCGCGCCGACGTTCGGGACTCGTCCGCCGCTGCGACTCAAGTCGACACTTCCGATCTTGGAGAACCTCATTACCATGATACGCTCTGCCAGCCGCATGCACGACTGGACGTTGATGGCTATGGAGGAGGTCGACTTCGCGCCCTTCCTCGTCCGCGCGCCTGGCACGTCCGACAAGACTATCCTGTGCTCGCCCGAAGCCTTCGAGGACGTGTTCAAGACCCAGTTCGACGCGTTCCCCAAGGGAGAGTTCCAGATCGGAAACCTCCGCGACCTGCTCGGCGAGGGCATCTTCGCAGTGGACGGCGAGCAGTGGGCGGCGCAACGCAAGACGGCGAGCC